>ML776912.1:736453-785403 GCA_009831015.1 Picea engelmannii | reverse complement strand
ATTTACAATCCAATCACCAAGAAACTAATTCTCAACAGAGATGTAAAATTTCTAGAAAATCAATTCTGGAATGATTCAGAAAATCAACAAATGGACAGTCAAAATCCATTGCTACCAAGTTCTGAAAATGCAGAAAATTCAGGACAACAAGTACCTCAAACTATTCTTCCAAGATTGCAGGTACAAAGACAACCTCAAAATTCTCAGGATAACTCAACTTCCAGTAGAGAATCATTCTTTGAACCACAAAATCAGAGAACTCGAAGTTTGAGAGAAATCCATCAGCAGTTAGATGACTTTGAACAACACAACCTTTTTGCTTTAATGTCATGTCATCCTACATCCTTTAAGGAAGCAGCTAAGGAGCCACATTGGGTTCAAGCCATGAACCAAGAAATTGACTCCATTGAGAAGAACAAGACATGGGATCTTGTTGATTTTCCAAGTCACAAGAAGAGTATTGGTGTCAAGTGGGTTTACAAAACTAAACTCAATGAAAAAGGGCATATCGAAAAACACAAGGCAAGACTTGTTGTCAAAGGATTCTCACAACAACCTCGTACTGATTATGGTGAAACTTTTGCTCCAGTAGCAAGATTATACATTGTAAGGACTCTATTGGTCATAACATCCCAACACAAATGGCAAGTATACCAGATGGATGTCAAGCCAACATTCCTGAATGGTTTCTTAGAAGAAGAAGTTTATGTCGATCAACCACCTGTATTTTAAGTCCAAGAGCAACCAACCAAAGTATATCGGTTGAAGAAAGCCTTGTATGGCTTAAAGAAAGCTCCAAGAGCTTGGTACAACAGAATTGACACTTATTTGATCAAAAGTGGTTTCAGCAGAAGCCAAAATGAGCCAACTCTTTACACCAAAACAGATCAGCACGGTAAAATTTTGATTGTATGTTTATATTTTGATGACATGATCTATACGAGAAATCTTGAGTTAACAAATTTTAAACATGTCATGCAATCTGAGTTTGAGATGACAGATCTTGGCATAATGAAATATTTTTTAGGGATTGAGGTTCATCAATCAGCCAAAGGCATTTTTGTCTGTCAGCAAAAGTATGTAGCAGACATCCTCAAATTAGATTTCTCATGGAAGAACGAAATCCAGCAGAAACCCCCATACCACTAGGCACAAAATTGAGCAAGAATGATGAAGGTCCTACAGTGGACTCTACCCAGTACAAAAGCTTAGTAGGCAGTTTGTTGTATCTTACAGCAACTAGGCCTGACATTATGTATGCAGCCAGCCTTGTTTCCATATTCATGGAATCCCCCAAAGATTCTCATTGGAAAATGGCAAAACGAATTCTGAGATATGTTGCAGGAACTCTCAATTTCGGCTTATGGTACACTAAATCTGATAGTAATCGACTTTCTGGTTACACGGACAATGATTTTGCAGGCAGCCTAGATGACAGGAAAAGCACATCTGGACATGTTTTTCAACTGGGCACGAACCTAATCTCATGGGCATCAAAGAAGCATCCAATTGTTTCAATATCTTCTGCAGAGGCAGAGTATGTCGCTGCTACCTCATCTTCCTGTCAAGTTGTGTGGCTGAGAAGAATATTGAAAGATATGTCACATACAGAAAAGGATCCAACTCCTATTTTCTGTGACAATAGTTCAGCAATTGCTTTATCTAAAAATCATGTATTTCACAAGAAAAACAAACACATTGACACTCGTTTTCATTTCATATGCGAGCTAGTCAATAATGGTGATATTGTACTACAATTATGTGGTTCTCGAGATCATCTTGCTGATATCTTTACAAAGCTACTGGGAAAATCGGTTTTTGATTTTCAGAGACAACACTTAGGCATAATCAGTGTTGATGTTTGTAACTGTTGAGTTTAAGAGGGAGTGTTAAATATAATGTAACCTCAACATGCTGACTATACACTGCCAGCTGTTCTGGCCAGCTGTACTTTCTATTCTTGATTTGCTTGAGCCTATTTAGCTCAGTTATTTCCCTTTGCATAACTACTTCTTCATGATCTTCTTCATGTACTCATTTTGTACTCTTCTTCTTATATTCTAATATACTGTTTTCTGTTCTATTCTTTCTCTCTGCATTTCTTGCTTCACAATTTATCATTTCTCTCATGCAAAGCTTTCTTATTTCAGTCAACAGATCATAAAGCTTGCATCCATAAATTTCGAAGGCACTGAAGCACAATTGAAATCTTTGTTTTTTGTAAACTTGGTCCATTAATATTAGAATGCCATGGGTGACTTTCATAGGTAGGGTATGCATGGTAAAAGTCTTTCCACTACATGTTTGTCCAGATGGTGCTTGTGAGATGACTTGAAAAATCTTTGAAGAATCTTATGAATGATCTTGCTTTTCTAAGGAACTTGAAGAAACAATTTTTGGGCCTAAAAGTATATGCCCAAAATAGTCACAATTTATCCTCTCTCTCCAAAAAGAAATTTGTGAACTAATAGGTAGTCCATGTTCTTGAATTCGACAAAATTCCCATCCTCCGTATCTTGAGTTCTTTGCTTTTCTTTCCGGGGAATGATATTTATGTGTTGCAATAATTGGATGTCTGATTGATAAATCAAAGATCATTCACAACAAATGACTATGAACCAAAGGAGGATAAACAAGAAGGAACCAAAGCACCATATGCATCTAAACCTGAAGGATGAGATGCATTACAATCTCTATTTTTAGACTCCTTTTAAATCTAATCATCCTCCTACTTGATAAATCATATTTGTAATTGTTGGAGTTAAGAGTTTCTTTCAACTTTAATGACACAACAAACAAGTAATGTAATTATTCAAGAGACATGAAGATATTTCCAATTTCTAGCCAACCAATGACACCACTATATAAATTAGGGCTTTTGATGTACATTTTCAAATATACAAATCTATAGAGACATTATTTTGAGGCTTGTACACAGTTGTTATGAATATTTAGACATCCGTGCCTCACAACATTAACAATACCATCACAAAGTGATGGAATTTTATTTTTATTATTATTATTTTTATTGAAATTGACTATAAACATGAAAATCAAGACTCACAAGGTGATTCAGAACAATGAACAACTTAGTTGTTGTAGAAATAGAATGGTTCCAATATCGATAAGATTCTTGCAATTAGTGAAATGTAATATTTTCAACTATCTACATTGAAGTGAAAGATCCCTCATGGTTGAATCAATGACCTTCGAACATTGACCACTTAAGCTCAATACCTCAAGTTTTGGGCAACCTTCAACAATGGTTGTCACTCCTGTACCTTTAATTTCCTTCTCTTTTGATGGTATAGAAACTATTGTAGTATAACCCTACCCATTCTTACTCAACATAGTCTACATGAGTTCTCGAGTAGAGATGTGGATTAACCATCGTAACTCTTCACAATGATCAATTGGATAATTTTAAAATGAGGGATATGGAACAACTATGGTTTTGAAAGGGAATGAATTTGAAAATAATGACTAGTGGAACTCATTTTGAATCCTTGACAGTGATTCAAAATGAGTTTTGGATAAATCATGGTTTAATCATTAATGATGAAATTATATTAAGTAGTAATGGATAGGGGTAAATTTATAATGTCAAGGAATATGGTAAAAGATGAATGGATAGGGTAGGAAATAGTGATAAAGTATCAAAGATGATAAAACATAGGATAGGGAATAAGAATCTTAGAGTAGTTGTTTTGTAATGAATTTCCTTCATCTTCAATAAATCAGGAGGGTTAAAAAATTCTTACCTCGAGTTGTCTTAGTCATTTCTGATTTGATAGTTATAGATGTTACAATTTTTTACCAAAAGTCATGTGTCAAGGGTTCCTCAAAAAGGTGGTAGGAAGAAACCTATGTTTTAGGTCTTTATGGAAGTTTTCATTGATCCAAGGCCAAGAAAAACACCTTGAACCCACACAATGACCTCCCAAGTGTATCCTTTTCCTCTTGTTGGGCATATTGGCACCATTAGGGTTTTCTGAGAAGTAAGTATCGATCTACAGATTTGGACTAAGGTCAAGTGATCGAACTTGCTCATTAGGCCTAAATGGTAGATTCCAGGGATCAAGATCCATTAATGAGTCCTCAAACCACGACATATGATTTCTTTGTGGGACATTTGTCCTTCAAGTTTCAATATGGACACCATTAGAAGGTTTTGAGCACCAATTATAGGTCATGGGGAATTAAACATGGTCAAGGATTGAAAATCAATCCTTAGGACCTAAATTTAAGGTTATAGGCATATAACTACAAGAACAATACCTTGAACCACAACACATAAATTCTTGAGAGTATAGTATCTCTCTTAGATGGGATGTGGGCACCATTATAAGGTTTTGAGATCTAGGTGTGAGTCTTATTTTCTTAACCATGGTTGTATTAGAAAACGCAAGCCTCAAGCCATAAAGTTAACTTCTAAGTCTGAAGGGACAAGACCTTTCTATAGGATCATTGGCCTTTAAGAGGAGATATAGGATCTATCATAATCGTCTTATCACTAATTTTTTGTCACGGTGCCTTGAACATGGTTAGAGGAGGAAACCCTGACTGTAGGACCTAAATAACTTTTTTAGGCATCCAAGGCCAATAATGTCACCTCAAACATGGGTCTCGAGGCCCTAGACAGGGTCAGTGGAGAAAACATGACCTGAGGCACTAAAGGAAACTTGTATCCATCCAGGAGAAATATCCCTTGAAAAAACACACAAGTCCTCATGCGAGTATTCTTGGTTTATGATTGTGGATGTCAGTGCCACTAGGAGGTTTTGAGAAGTAGGCATGTGTCCCAAGGCCCTGTAAATGATCTAGTGAAGAAGGTCATGTCTTAGGTCCTAAATAAATCTTTGAGTTATCTAGAACTATAAATAATTCCTCAAAGTACCACAAAATACCTATGGAGGGTATCCTTGGCCTCTAATAAAGGATATTACTGATCTCACAAGGTTTTGAGAATTAGGTATGGGTGTTAAGGCATTGATACAGTCAATGGAAACCAAATACTTTGTTGAAGTACAAAGCTTCTAGGGATCTAGGGCCAAACATGATGATTCGAACCACCACACCCATCCTCTAAAGGTTTTAGTCAACTTCTAGGGCTCAAGTGTTATGAATAACATCTCAAACCACCATAGATGAACTCTAGAGGGGATGTTTGTGCTTCAAGTGGGGATATGGGCATTGCTAGGAGATTTTGAGCACTATGTATGGGTCTTGGGTACTTAGGCATGATTGAGATAGGAAACACAGGACAATAATGACACCTTGAACCACCACAAATGAACTCTTGAGGGCATCATTTGCCTCTAACTAGGTATATAGGTATAATTAACATTTTTTATCACTAGATATGGGTCTTTGGGCCCTGAACATAGTTAGGGGAGGAAACATGAACCTTAGGTCCTAAAGGAATATTTTAGCCATCCAAGGCCAAGAAGAATTCTTTAAAGTACCACACATGGCCTCCTGAAGGTATCCTTGGCCTATGATTGGGGATGTTAGTGCCACTAGGTGGTTTTGAGTAGTTATTATGTGTCCCAAGTCCCTGGAAACAATATAGGGAAGAAGTCCATGTCTTAGGTATTAAATAAATATTTGAGGCATCCCGAGCCATGAACAATGCCTTGAAGTACCACCCATGACCACTAGAGGGTATCCTTAGCCTACAAGAAAGGATGTTAGTGCCCTCACAAGGTTTTAAGCATTAGGTATGGGTCTCAAGGCCTTGATATTCTCGAGGGTGAAACCCAAGCCTTAGTTAAAGTACAAATCTTATAGGAATCTAGGGCCAAACAAAATGACTCAAACCACCACACCTGACCTCTCAAGGTTTTAGGTAGATTATAGGTTTGAAGGGTCATGAATGACACCTCAAACCACCATCAATAACCTCTTGAAGGGATATTTGGAATTTAAGTGGGAATATGGGAATCATTAGAATAATTTGAACATTGGTTATGGGTCTTGGGTCTTTGGACAAGATCGAGAGAGGAAACATGGGCCTTAGGTCCTAAAGGAAGCTTCTAGGAATCTACAGCCAACAACACCATGTTGAACCACCACAAAGGACCTTTCGAGTATATCCTTGGTCTTTTGATGGGAATAGTCAGCATTATGAGGTTTTTAACATTAATTATGATTATATGGACCCTATATATGGTTAGCAAATCAAACCCAAGAGTTAGGCCCTAAAAGAATCTTCTAGGATTTGGGGGCCAATAATGACACATTGAACAACCACCGATAACCTCTCAAGGGAATCCTTTGACTTTAAATAGTTATATAGGTACCATTAACACTTTTTAGCACTAGGTATAGGTCTTAGGGCCCTTAACATTCTAATAGGAATTCACATGTACTTTAGAACAAGTGCACGCTCCTACTCAAGAATGTGTGTGTATTCTAAATAACGTGCATGTTCTTCCTCAAGAATACACATGCATTATAAATGACATCCATGGTCCTTCTCATGAATTCATGGCATTTATTGAAAAATATGAGTTGGTAAACATGCATGGAAGTTTGGGGAGCACCAAGGTGTGTGAATTTCTTAGAACGTTTACATGTTTCCATGTGTGCATTCACGTGAACCCTATTTTCATGTTTTCAACCATCAAAATCATGTGAGTGCCTCGTAGCCTACCTCCATGATTTCCTCTTAGCAATGGGAATCCCTTCATGACTCATCTGAGAACTCAAGCCTCAAGTTATAAATCCCAAGTTCTCAACCTTGGTACATTGTACCACACACTATAGTTTGCAAGTGCATGTAGCACACTCACAGTGGGTAAGTATCAAGTGGCGACCACATGTGGTTTTCCCATTATATGGTATACCAACTAAAGTTTAACTATCTTCTCTACTAGGTGGTTTTGGGTTAATTCCTAATGGTTTAATCATCAATCATTCCGTCGATTTTAGTATCACCATTGTGTCTAGTGTGAATTGATCCATTTTCTACGATTGTTTCCCATCACTAAGGCGATGTTAATAATTTGTCTATTGAAGCAACAATTTGGGTAGTGGAAGTGTTGTGAACTTGTACAAGTGGATTTGGCTTATGTCACTTCAAATATTAAGCATCGATTTCCTATAGCCTATAGGTTGATAGTCCACATGGATGTTGGAGCCTACAACCTAAACTCTCTAGGACTCTAAACATGTAGGTTGTTTTACTTTGAGAATATATGAACAATGCATCTAGAGAGTTGTTGAGGTCTTGCGATATAAGGTTTTCCACGAATAAAATCATGAAGATGGGTACCACTTTTGCTTGTTTTATGAGATTTTATTTTTTATTTTAACAGGTTCCTCAACTTCCGGTAAACAAAAGTATTTTTTTTATTTAGAATTTTACTTTACTGTAAAAACAAAATTTGTGAAGAATTTTGTTAGCTTTCTACTAACTATTTTTCAATTTTTTTTTATTGATATTTGATATGTCAATTTGGAAATTGTTTGACAGTATGTTCCTTAAAAATGAAGGGACAGATAATGAGTTATTTCCCCCCCAACAATGTATCCATTATTAAACTTTTGTTTTTGATAAATGAAATACACTGCAACAATGTACAGAGACTCTATTTTGTGATGACTATAGTTTTGAATCTAACGGATGAATATTATAATTTCTAGAATTTTTTTAAGTTGACCAATCTGAAAAAGTTACAGATTTTAAGCACATGTTTTCCCTCGCCATGTATCTATCTTAATTTTTACTTAAAAGTAAAATATAAAAATACCCTTTTGAAGAGAACATTTTAGGGATTATGAATATAAATGTTCCATAATTTTCCACTGTGTATTTTTAGAGATATGGATTTTTCATTTCACCGAATCATAATCTCACATAAAAATATTATGCAGTGATTTTTTTATAAAATTAAATAAAATTAGATAAAAACAATGAAAGTGAAAACAAATTATATCCAATGAAAGTAGATTCAATTTTAAAAATGTTGGTATCAATTCTGAAACTAAATTCTGAGTATTTGTAGGATTCTGCTACCTCCAAAGATCAAGTAAGATGGACAAAACTTGTAGTTTCCTGCAAACAATCCCATTTTCAGGTTTTCAGTTGAAATATTCTTTCGGCCGAAACCTATTTTTTAACGGAATCCATTAAAAACAATTGTTTCGGTTGAAAAGTCTTTCGGCCGAAATATGCTTACCATGAGAAAATAATTCACCTGAAAAACATTGTACACGAATTTCGAGGGTGCCGTTCAATTTGACGTGCAAATTTTCGACCGAAAAAAATCCTAGCAACATTTTTTCCGCTGAAAAAATGCTCCTAGGAATTTTGGAGACCCGATTGTCACAAAAGTGTTAGCCATCTTCATTATTTTACCCTCACATTTTACATTACTTTGACAAGGGTTGTTGAGTAAAAAACAAGCCTAAGAGGTTTTTTTTGCACTATCAAGTGGGAGAGATATCACCTTTCAAAAGAATCAAAGGGAAAAGATGTGGAACAAATAATTCTAAGAAATAACTGTTGGGAAAATGTTGACAAAGTTTTGAAAATGTGTGGTCTAATTGTTGATGTGCTCCACATGGTTGATGGTGACAAGCCTTGTATGGGTTTTGTTTCTGAGGCCATGGATCATTGCAAGGAAGCTATTGCAAGTGTTTTTTTTATAATGTCGAAGTTGATTACTAGGAGATATGGGAGGTAATTGATCAAATATGGAAGATGATGCATATCCCTTTACATGAAGTGGTGTGTTATTTTGACCCTATATTGTTTGGAGTATCAAGACATGAAGATGAAGAAGTCATGAATGGACTTTATGAGGCTATTGACAGACTAAATTTAGATACATCAATTTTAGCTTTGGTTAGATCCAAATTTAGGGAATATTTGTTAGAAGAAAGGATATTTGGAACTAAAGAGCCCAAGTATGATAGGGTCAAAAACCATCCCACGCTATGATGATATTTTTATGCATTAGGGGCCCTGCAATTGCAAAATTTTGCAATTTGTGTCTCGATCTAGGGATCAAGTGCATCAACTTGTGAAAAAAATTGGAGTGCCTTCAACCATATTCATTTCAAGAAAATAAATAGGTTGTTATATAGAAAATTAGAATATCTTATTGATGTTCACAGTAACTTGCAATTGGCTTTAAACAATGTGGCTACAAACTCATCTAATTCTTCTACTACACGGTTCAATCCTGTTCCATATGCATCAGGAGATAAATATGACCTCGACATTGAGAGTGATAGAGCTAGTCTTGAATCCACTGGTGATCATGATTCTAGTGGTTTCATTGCCTTGGGTGCNTATATATATATATATATATATATATATATATATATATATATATATATATATATATATATATATATATATATATATATATATATATATATATTTATGTAACAAGTAGGCCATGAGAACATGAAGAATAAGTGTTCATGTTCTAGCTTTCTTTTTGGATGCTTAGTTTTACAAGACTTTTTAATGTTATGTTCATGTTGCTAATATTATGTTTCATCAACATGTTTTTAGATTTTGAACAAGATGATGCGTTTTTGAAGTATATATTTAATCATATTGACATACTATTTTTAATCTATTATATATGTTTAATGAATATATTGAATTTTATTACATGTATTTTTGAATTTTCAAATTTTATAGTATACCCAACTTAATGCCAAGTTTTATTACCAAAATTTTCATTGTCAATTTTTTTTCAAACTTAAAGGTCACCGAACTCAAACGAGGTGAATTATATTGTAACCATGCTATCGAATTATTATTCTCACAATAAAATGTTATCAATTATGATTTTATGTGCACCATCCTCCATTATGTACATTTCGAATTAATGGTATAAGATTTAAAACGTGGTAATTGTACATTTCCACTACTAGGTTTATGCATATTTCTAAAATGGTGTGATATATATATATATATATATATATATATAATTATTATTATGAGGTATATTTTATTATATTATGTTCATATATGATTAAACTATAAGAATACAATTTAAATATTGAAATACACTTAAAATATAGGAGATAAGTTATAGTAGTAAATCAATTAAATCATCAATATATTAAATACAAAAAATTCGATGGGGTAAAACCTAGTAAGAAAATGAGAATTGTGCCTAATAGAACACTATTAGGTCACACTCACTATTTTTTTATTTATTTTTTAACTATCATGGTTTGTGATTTTTTATTTTATTTCTTTTTATTTGAAATTAAAGTTGTTATAGGTTTTTGTTTTCTCCGTATCAATGTAAAATATCCAATCCAAATGGGCTTAAAGGATGAGCATCACCATAACAATACATTTCACTTGAGTTATCTAAAAAAAATTAAAGATAAGTAACAATGTTGTTTTTTGGTTCTAGGTTTTGCTTAATGATTCTACTTGATTTATTTGCGCTTTCAATTATATAACATGGATTTAATCATTTTAGATATTTGTGTTTTTAATTATATAATATGGAAACAATAATTTTAGATGTCCATAATGTAGTTGGTTAAAATGAAAAAGGAAAATGAATCAAGTCATTTTATCTCTATAGACCTTACACATCAAACAAAGAAAAAACTCTAGGATGACCTCGTAAAACAAATCTCTTAACTCTAAAATAAGCTATTGTTGTTGCAACAAATCATAAAAAAAGACAATACTCAGCAAAATATATCCTACAATGTATTCAATTACTTTTGAGGATTTCTTTGTAGGCCAACCGATTCGGGATGTAGTAAATGGTTCATTTGAAGTTGGATTTTTTATGAGTGTTAGAGTAGGTGACACTAATATAATCCTGAAAGGTTTTTTATTTAAGTACTAATCCCTTCTTGTGTCTAATGTAAATTACATCGCAACCAATTTCAAAGTAATACAAAACGATGAGACCATACTTCCACTCTCCAAGCATCCTCCATGTAAACAAAGGGCTAGAATTGTGGCAATGCAATAAACTATGGCTTCTTCATTGTGAGATTTGGTGTTTATTGTGGATACTCACGGAACCACATCAACTTATATACATGATGATCTTGTCAACCATCCACATCAACAAATGGATCCCATCCCTACTGAACCAATCTCTCCTCCAACATATTGACCATAAATAATGGGAATACTCTAGGGCGTTGCTCATTTAAGTTTTTGAATGCCCCAACATGTTGCATATTCAATTTTTTTAGTGATGATGGTGATGAACATTAATATGAATGATCAAATACTAAATGTTGGATACAAAAATTGTTCAACTTGCTTATATGATTTGTGTGGTTGTGGGAATTATATGCACTCTTGAAAGAAACTATGCATACATTAGCCAGTGCCACCCAATATTTGGGAATCTCATGGCCACTATGTTAAAGAAAACAAAGTTTATCATTTTGTAACTAATTTTTATAGTAAATAGATTAAAAAAATAACATAATGAATTGAAGAACCCACCAATTTCAATTATCTTCTAAATTTGTTGTTCAAAAAAAAATGTTAGATGCTTTTAGTTAGCTTTTCAATTCATTTTAGTGTTAGTTATCTTCTGTGTTTAATGATTTCAATTTGTTTTTCAATTACTCACTTTAGTCTTTAAGCTATTTTTTTCAATTCATTTTAGTGTTAGTTATCTTTTGTGTTTAATGATTTCAATTTGTTTCTCAATTACTCACTTTAGTCTTTAAGCTATTTGATTATTTTTATTTTGTTAAATATAATTTCTTATATCTATTATATTATTATTTATATTGTTCACATTTAATACATATATTTATATAACCAACACAAACACACATAATATTTAATATTTTTTTAAACTACTATACATCAATTCCCAATTCTCATTAAATATAAAATAAATTACACATTTCCTTCATATTCAATTGTCAAAAACACTTTTGAATACAATAAAATAATAATAACATATTACAAAACATTATATTTAACAATTTAATTTTCAAACATTATAATATCTCACTCATAATTATTATAATATCTCGCTCATAATTACATAACGTGGACACGTTTTTGACACCACTTTATTATAATTATTATAATATCTCGCTCATAATTACATAACGTGGACACGTTTTTGACACCACTTTATTATAAGTATGGCAATCCACAAAAGTATATGTTCAATTGTCAACTCATGAAATATGAGATTTCTTTAAATTTCCAATGAAGTCCATGAATTTTCCATTGTCAACCACTTTATTATCGCAATAACTTCGCAAAAATACAAATGATGTGAAAGGAAGTAAAAATTCAGTGTACTTTTGGAAACTGTTTTTCCATTAATTCATTTTATTTTTTCTTCCATTTATAGAAAATGTCTTGAGAATAATTCCTCACTTTGGGAAAATGTCTCCGCAATAATGAATGGATAATTCATTCCATTCATGCTCTCTCACTCAAACGAGATATACATTATATAGGTAAAAAGAGTACATCATCAATACAATGAGCATAAGATGTCTTAACGAGAGATACATTATATAGGTAAAAAGAGTACACTGTTCAATACAATGAATGAACATAAGATGTCTTTTGATATAGGAAATTCTATAAGAAAACAATAATTTTGTCATGTTATTTTCTTCTCAAATATATAATACAAATTATAAAGAAATATGAACTCATTCTGATGTTGTAATAGACTTTGTGGCCTATGATTGATTGCTACATGATATTTTTCTTTCTTTAATGTATTCAATAATCCTACTCCTTCCCATTTATATGCTTAGATATGGAATAACACATCATTACAATAAGAACATAATTGTTTTCTTTCCTTGCAGTTTAGTTTTTAACGTGTTAATTATCTCGAGTTAGGGTTATAGTTTTGCATACCCTAACACTCGAATAACATCTTAGTCATGTTGATTGACCTCAACATGTGCAAGTTAAATCCTTGAAAAAAAAATCCAAAAGATTATTTGAGTCAAAACTTCTCTAAAATTAAATAATAATGTCCATTTAAATAAATAATTAGTTAGTGTCCACTAAATTAATATAAATCAAGAATAAATAAAAAGTTAACGCCATCAATGTTAATCAAAGTTGTATTGGGGAATTCCAATCATGAATAACACAAATCAATTTAGATGTTATAAAGATCAAGAATAGGATCCTTCATATGTTCCCCAATCCTTTCATGTACTCAAGTGTTTGTGATGTTGTGATGGTGTATTCATAGTAGTTGCTTATATATATGGTTAAGGTTCATGTATCGACCTTGTTACTTTCAAATTTATCTTAATTCTCAACTCTTACAAATATATTGAACTTATTATTTTCAAAATATTTATAGACTTTCAACTTTTATGAAGCTGCATTTACATATTCATGGGCAAGGGCCATAACATCCTTCATACTTTTGTTCCTTATCACATAGAAATCATTTAAACTTGTTATTTTCAAAGAAAAATAATAATATTATCAATGTTGGTCAAACGTTGATGTCAATAAATGTCAACTGAGATTTATAATGAGGAAGTATCAATCACAGATGACAAATCAGTTTTAGATACGATGGAGATCAAGAGTGAGATCCCTCTTATAGATTCCTTCACGAGCTCAAGTTTAGGAGTTATATCTAATCAAAAGGTAGGGAGGACTTGTGACATTGTGGTGGTGCCAACAGCGCCAATGTTTCCACTCAACCCTTGACCCCATATATATATATATATATATATATATATATATATATATATATGGGGTCAAGGGTTGAGTGGAAACATTGGTGCTATTGACTTGTAGTGTCTATTTTAGCGGCATGTCTGATTTGGTGATTTGTGGTCCTGAAATTTTTGAAGCCTAGTTGGCACATTAAATGACCTTTTTTTGGTCAAAACTTTGTGTACAAAGTTCCTATCCCTTCGACACTCTTCAACACATCAAGATACTTTCAATGGTGCAAATATCACCTCAATCGAAGTCTGTATAAGGAAAATGCATCTCTCACAAGTTAACCTATGATTTTGACCACCATGGTATCAAGTGGATGCCATGTCAACTCTCAATACTCATACATGTGGATCTAGTCACATGTGGAATTTTAAAAATATTTTAGAGGGTCCAAAACCGTAACTCTAATTTGCAGTTAAGGCATGAAAAAAACAATCCCTGACCTTAAACAACTATTTAGATGTGTTAATTACTGGGCCACTAGAAAAGGCAGAGTTTCATTCTTGTTGTATTGATTTATTGTTCCATAGTTTGAGTAGAGCAAATGAGTGGGATATTCTGAGAAGAATAAAATAAGTAGATGTAATGTATGTAGGGAGGATAATATGATATAACTAGGAAGGATAGGATGTGGTACTTAGGGAGATACCCAAGAGAGATAATGATTGTAATGTGGTCATAAACATGGAATAGGCTCACTTGGTAGTTGGTGGTAATAAATAATCTTATTAGATAATTATAAGGAATAGTATAATAATGAGGGGTAGATGGCATAGACCACAAGGAATACTCATGAGAAAGTATATAGACACATGAGTATCATTGTATTCATATGTTGAGGATTGTATTGTAGACAACATGGCTTGTGGATTGATTCCTTAAATAAGGAGTAATTGATGGTGTTACCCAAACTGAGGTTTGGTTATCTTTATATTCTTCAGTTATATATTATGTTCATTGGATTTTATATATCGTTGATTAAAAATAAGATTTTATAGAATGTTTTTGGTGGCAGTTATAGATAATGTAGAGGAAATATATTTTGACAAAGCACCCAGATTGAAACTAGATCAATGCCATTTTATAGGGGATTTCGGGGGCCTTGATTTGGTATGTTATATAATGTACTTCCACTTTATATTAAACATGTTGCAATCATTTCAAATTGTTTCCTAAAAAACCTAGCCACAAAATGGAGCTCCATTGAAAAGTAATCTATTTCTTCAAAACCCTAGTGTTATTTTCAATTTTTAACAAGGAATATGTTTTTAATGGGAAAATCAAATGGTTCTAGTATTGAATAATACCTAGAATATCACAAATCAAAGATCCATTGTTTTGGAAATGCGCTCTACATGATCTTGTAAGAGGTGAAGTGGCCATATGGGGTAATTCATTTTACTATAAGTAGATATTCACACGTTTAGATGAAGCATATGTGCAAATATTTTTAGGTAGACGGTCTTAGGCCACAAATAAGGATAAATAGAGGCAATTTTAATTTTCATGTGACAACTTCCTATTAAAGGTTCATGGATGTATTCAACAAGAGAAGATCATTATGTCTGCTAACCCTAGCCACAAGAATAATTTCATCAATGTTGTCTTGGCTAAAGATGGCAAGTGCCAACAAATCATATTGAGAGCACACAAGATGAGGGTGAAAATGTTCAAATCTTTAAATATTTAAATATTACAACTAAGAAATATGTTTTTCACTTAGATTTTCATGCTATAGTTATGGATGATGTAGATATTTTTATTAGCTATCCTTGGATGGACTTAGTTGGGATGGTTAATATTAATGTGAAAAAAAGGTTATGAATCTTTGGTATAAGAAAAAGAAAATAACTTTGCAGGATATTTCTATTAGTTAGCACCAAGGACAAAAGATGGCACATGAATAATTCCTTGTAGGGCACTTAATTATAGTACCAATATAAACATTATATGTAGAGTTAGAGGGTGAATCAAAAGTGGAATTCATAGAAGAACCTGAAGGAGATCCATGGGAAGGGCATGGTAAAAAGGAAGAAGAATATATAAAGCATCATTCCCCAATGCAATCACATGTTGAAGAAGAAACAATAGCCAAGCCCATTGTATATTGGTACCCCAACCACCCTAAGAAACAATAACCATCAAGGAAAGGTCATGACCACCATCAAAATTATTATGGACCAACATGAAACCATAAAGACACTCAATATAGAGGTACATGGAAGAATAAAGGAAATGAATAGAGATATCAGAGTAGCATAATGACAACAAAGAACCAAAAGATCAACCATAATCAAGGTTCAAATGATAAGTCCAAGTTGGACCCCATGTCCACATTTCACTATGATGGATGGATGTTAGTGCTTGGTACCAATGGACTACATTGCTTAGTAGATCATATTATATGGCTTCCACTCATGCTTAGAGGATGAGACATGTGAATGGGATGGAATGTAATGTACATAGGGAGGTACCCAAGGGGGATAACGAGTGTAATATTTATATTATCATGGAATAGGCCCACTTGGTAGTTAGAAGGAATAATATAATAATGAGGGGTAGTTTTCATAGACCCCAAGGAATACTCATGAGAAAGTAGGTATACACATATTTATCATTGTATTGTATATGTTAAGGATTGTATTGTAGAATGCATGACTTGTTCAGTGATTCCTTCCTCAAGAAGTAATTTATGGTGTTACCCTACCTTAAGGGTTCTCTCTATATTATTGCATTGTCTATCGTGTGGATGCATTTTATTATTATTAAGTTAAGGGTTTATATTTTATCTTTTAAGACTTGGTAGATAAAAGATAAAATAAAGACCCTTAACTTTAGAATAATAAAATGCATCCACACAATGGACAATGAAATAATATAGGATAACCCTTAAGGAAGGGTAACACTATCAATTACCCCTTATGGAAGGAATCACTCCACATGCCATTATTTTTAAAATAGAATCCTCAACATATCCAATAAAATGGTACTCATGCACATATTTAGTTTCTCATGAGTATTCCTTGGGGTCTATGCTAACTACCTCTCATTATTATATTAGTCCTTCTAACTACCAAGTGGGCATATTCCATGATCAACATTACATTCATTATCCCCCTTGTGTACCTCTCTAGGTAGCCCATATTATCCTCCCTAGGTACATTATAATATAAGATTATATAGTAGCCATATAGGTCACAATGTTTATGGAAACTACATAGTGAGTTTGCATCTTTTTGTATTTTCATTTCACACCTCAGAAGAAAAGAGAAAGGCCTTTAGGTGGGGTTTTTTATATTGGGTTTTCTAGGGTATATCATGTGTTCATTGTGTATATGGTGTGTCATTTATTATTTTATCTCCTTTTATTGCATTCTCAATTTATTTCCATAATTTGAGTCTCAAGCGTATAATATTAAATTATAATACTAAGTAAGAATTGCATAATTGATATTTTGTAGAAACATATAAGATCTATTGTGATAAATTGTTTGAGTGGAATATCCATGATAGTTTCTAGATCATTTTCAAAAAGTTTCTATACTTTCAACTTTTATCAAGTTGCATTTACAAATTTATGGATAGCGATCAAATCATCCTTCATACTTTCAATTATTATCACATAGAAATATTTTGAACTTGTTCTTTGAAAAAAAAAACTTCTTTCACATCCAATATTGTTTTCAAAGATCTAACACTCAACGCTTTTAAATAAAATTATCACATGCAAATATATGAACTTTTTATTTACAACCAATGGCAGAATTTCAAAGATATTTTAAAACAATGTCTAATTCTCAATTTTTTGTTATTTTCAAACAAATTATAAAAAAGGAAAGAGGATCTTAGAATTAGAGATAAGATAGCCACTCGAATGTGAGGAAGGAACTCAATCTAAGAAGTTGCAATTTTATATAGAGGATCAAGGTAATGGCACCAAATGCCAAATATTTTAGAAGAGGCTTATCTTAAAATACTTTCTTATACAAGTTGTAGAAGTTAGAATTGGACCTATTTTTATAGAATAAGGAGTGTTGAAACTTAAAAAGCTGTCAAATTTGTTATATAAGTTGTAGAAGTTGGCAATGGACCTATTCGTACACAATAAGGAGTGTTGAAAATTAATAAGTTGTCAAATTTTGAAAATACTAGAAGATAACACAAAGTGTCTATTTTAGGCAAACTCATAGAATTCGTGAATCTCTTTTAATGGGAAAGACAATTAAATAGTAAACTACTTGAAATATAGTTCTATATTATTAAAAAAATGCTATAGAGCATATCCTTTGGGATTGATTTGAAGATAAATACCGTTTGAACTAACAAAAACTACTTGAAATATACCATTGGTCATAGGGACAAAGAAATACATTAATAACCATGAAAAATTATGAGAGGGTGCAATGAGAGAATAATGGAAATTCAAAAAGGAGAAAAAATAAAAATGAATTTATTTGAATATTGATGGAAATGCAAAGACAATTTTACCTATCCTAAGTGTCGAGGAAATCCTCTTCTCATTTTATCTACCACCCTTCTCTAATACAATTTCTAGTCGTGAGTATGTATCATATGCATATCTTGATAGATCCCATTCCTCTAGGAGAAACCACAAAATAAATATATCCAACCATTAGAATAATTTGTAGGGAGAATTTTGCATGGAAAATCCATTTTCCTTTGGTGGTGAAGTGAAGACTAATATGAAGTATAATATTGGATGGTTTGATACAAAGATATTACTTGAAAATTATATAGGAACCATGAAGGTGAGGATAGAGAATTATAATATTTTTGGTAAGTCATCTAGGTAGGAGGATGAAGGATAAGAAAATGAATTAGAAGTGGTTCAATAAGCACTTTGAATAGTTGGAATGTCGAGGAAGTAAGCCTATGATTTTACAAGAGGATCATATATGATTGAGGAACAAAGTCTCTTTGTGGATATTCTATGGTAGTGGAGGAGGATTAAGGAAATATAGGGATAAGGTAATGTATTTAGGTTCAAGATGGTGGAAGGAATATCTCACTACCACCTGAATGAATTATAAAAGGATTTGTGTAGTTGAGGAATAAGGATTTGATTAGATAGTTCTATGGTTGGAAGTCTCCTCTTCAAAATATTCTTCATTAGATTAGGAAGGCTTGGACTTCAATGGCCAAAGGTGAAGTAAAAATCTCACCTCTCAATGAAATTTAAATTTTCTCTTTATTCTTCAAAAAATTGGCTAAGAGGAAGGTGGTTCTTGGAGGTTTCCTTGATTAATGCATGATATTAGGTTTGTATTACTATTTTGTAGTGAGCATTTCAACTCCTACCATGCAAGTAGATATTTTCACTATCCATGGGTTTATCTTGTGGGTTTTCCACTCCACTTATGGAACCAAATAATTTTAAAATCCATAAGCGATTCTTTGGGTAAATCCTAGTATCGAGTGTTAAATATTGTCAAGATGAAGGGGTGCCACACATTTTGGTCTTAAGTGTGAAAAAATGGAGTGGGTCCAAGAGATTGACTATGAAAAGATTCCTTTTTGTTGTCGATACTATCATTAAACCATGCATATCTTATATTTGTTTCTTAGAAAGTTTTCAACCTTTGAAAAGTTGAAGGGATATAGTATCCCAGTCAAAAATCATGGTGCGTTTACCTATTGTTAGGATAAAAACCCCTAGATCCCATCAGTTCAAGGTTTTTAAATGAAATAGATCAAATATTGAAGTAATCATTAATGGATCCTAATCCTAGAGTCAAAGAGATTGTTTTAATAGGTAAGGTGTGTTTGATCAGTTCAAGATTATATTACCCTATTATCGAATGTTTAAATGACCTATCAAAATCCATAGACACAATTGAAGCCTATTCTTGGTGTTTTTGGAATTGATTCTAGGGTTCTTTAGGGGATTGCATATATTTATAAAAATTCACAACAATCCCTTTAATGTAGGGTAATACTAGTAGATCCATAATCCAATTAGGTGGGTGGTTAGGATTTGGCTCCTTTAAATAGAAAAAATTGTCAATTCTAGAAGCTGGTTTCATCTGAGGGATTGAAGTGAAGGATTCTCTAGTTCATTTATAGTTGGATGAGGTGAACATTTCTTCTTATATATCCTAGGAGTTCTCTAACTCTCACGTGACAACATTAGACAAATCCTTTTTTGTCAATACCAATAATAGTTGGATTCACTCAAGGAAACTCCCCATGATCATTTTTGTATTTTATTGATTTTTAGAGTCATAGGGAATTGAGTTTCATATTATTTTTATATTTTAGTCTTTACCATCCATTATTTTTGGAAATACTCCTCCAATATGCTTAGGGCCTCAAATAGGACATGCATGTAGTCCAACTGCTTAAGGAAACAACGGGAATCCTTAGCAACAAGTAAAAAGGTGTTGGACATGGTGTTATGGTATTGGAATTGATGTAAAAGAGGGCCAAAATGATCAATGTTTATTATGGAATTGATGTCAATAAGATCAATATGATATTATCATTATATGTCTTTGAGATCTTAAAATCTCAGGAGAATTAACGTAGGAATTTGCGTAGAAGACATAGCACGAGGTGTAGAGGAGTCTACCTAAAGCTCAGGAGAGGCATCGTATTAGATTACACGAGATCAGAGCATGCAAAGATCCATTTATAGAAGGAATCTAAATATCAGGAGAATTAGAAACTGAATATCAGTGCATAAAATAATGCACAAACAATTATTAAAAGCTTAGGAGAAATAACAATGAATAGATAAAAAGGAAGAACATTAAATCGAAGATCAAAAGAAATGACGCACATGAGGTGTTAATTCTTATTTCAAGAAAATCCAGGATTGTTAGATTGAGGTGAAGTCAGAGGTTGGGAAGGATTAAATATAAACCATTTGATCTGAAGCAGGAGCTTCAAATGGTTTCCCATCCATTAGATAAAGAATTGATCTAGAGTTAAGTATTAGTCATCGATCCGAAATGGAAAATTTGAATCGTCAGATCATAATGTAGTCAACTCTGGTGGAAATTGGAGAAACAATTACTTGGACCTCCAAAGCCCCAAAGTTTTGAAGTCATGTCGACCATCGGATTAGGAAATCAAGTCAACCATTGATCTGGAGTACCTACGACCGTTAGATCTAGGAGGAGGACATGTGACACATCATGAGATCCATGTTCGCAAGGACATTTGGTGCAATCAGATGATGACAAGTGTCAAGGTCCAGTTGGAATTTTAGGTATGTGTATGTCACAAATCTAAGTCACATGTGGTAGTCACTCAGCCAGTGCCAATTTGCCAGTGACGTCAACAAGTTATGCACTCTGGGAGTATGTCCTTCAGGGGAAACCAATGTCTACCACCAACAGTAGCCCGAAGAACCAAAGCGCAAAGTCAAGAACTAATGTTGGTCATTAATCTAAGATCCTCCAATATGAATCATGATCATTAGATCAAACACTTGGAATGGTTAAGCCCACCTTCCTAGCTCCTATACTTGTGGAGGTTATCAAGCAGAAAGTGCTACTAAGAACTTCAACGAAATTCTCTCCAAAAGAGTTTAATGATTGAAAATATTGGAAATCGTCGAACGTCGAAGTTCCAAAGTGAATGAGGACCATTCATCATGCAAATGAAATATCAACCATTCGATCTATTTTGGTGAAATATACTCCAAGAGGTTTAATGATTTTTCAAATATTGGAAATCATTGAATGCCAAAGTTACGAAGTGAATAATGGTCGTCCATATCAACCAATGATTAAGTCATAGTCATTGTATTAAGAAGTAAAATAATGAGTAAGGATTGGATTCATACTATTGATTTGGTTCTGGGAATCATGCTATCCATCAGATCAACCCTTGTGAGAGGTAACCATTTCGGGAAATTAAAAACTCTAAAAGATTAGATGATCTTCAAATAAAAATCGTTGAACGCCAAAATCCGGAGAACTACATTCCAGCCCTCGGTCATGGGTTACGAGCACATAATCCATAAGGCGTTGGGAAAATCACTTAGACAATAAGCCTGTGGTTTTGTGCAGATAGTCACATGTAAATGGTTTGAAGGAAACGCCTCTACAGAATTTGATTTCTGCAATATTTGTAGAGACATGAAATTAAGTTAAATAAAATCGATCCATACAAGTGACTGATTAATGAAAATCATTTTCATTAAATTGAAAAGGATTCTCGATAATATTTGAAAAAGAAAAAAAAAACGAGATTATAGTTAACGAAGAGGTGTGATGGTCCAAACTAAGGAACACAATGATTCATAGCTCACACCAGTTGAAACAGTATATAAATGAGGAAGAATGGTGAGAATAAATTGTCTCTGAAGTCGATATCAGAAGATAAAAAATGTAGCAGAGTCCAAGAAGAAGGAATGATGATTCTTATGAAGTGAGGGTGGAAGGGAGGAGCATGGAAGGTTTCATATCCTTTAAGTGTAATTTAAGGGAGTTGGTGCTTCCTAGGGTTGGTTCCCTAAACAAACAAGGGAGTTGGTGCTTCCTAGGGTTGGTGCCTTGAAGAAGGGGATTTGTGTCTCCTAGAGTTGGTTCTTTAAAAAGGATTGGTGTCCTTCACAATTCTTCATATAAGCCTTGTAATTTCTATTAATTATGTTTATATAATTGATTTTACAAACAAGTCTATTGTTGATCTATTTTGGTAATTAACAAAACACAAAAGTAACTGCTAATTGTTGAAAAAGGGTAATACTGATTCACCCCCTATCTCAGTATTCCAACAAAAGGTAAGACATATTCCTCTATATTTTTCATCAAGTGGCTCCCATACTAGAGGTAGTTAGCCTTAGGAGTCCTAGATATGAGGGTTTTCATCCTCCCACTCGTGGGATGCTATTGACATAGGTTTTTTTGGACTATGGTTAATTTTTTCCTAGTCTGTGTATTAATTTGTATTTTCTACTTTCAAAAGGATTATTTATTTCTTTCTTGGTATAATGATATATCCAATCAATATTTATATTACGTAAGACAAAATCCTAGTTCCCTTTTCAGGTTTTATGACTTATTTCTCTTTGTTTTGTTGTGTATGTTTCAAGTTTGGTGATCTCCAACAGAAAGATTTGGATAATCATATGAGAAACTATGTAGATCCAAAGCATTGGATTTTTATTGATTTTTTTTTCTTTTTAATCTTCAATCTTTAAGTCCTTTCAGGATTGGTTGTAGTCATTGTTAGAAACACTAATCCAAATAGGAGAGAGAAGACATAATAAACTTGAAATTAATTAATGGAAAACACACACAATAGATAGAGATTTACCCTGGAAACCCTTAACCAAGAAAACTAGCATTCCTTGACAACTCCCACTCCTTGTTGTCTTATTCATTTAGTTAATAAAGAGTTACATGATTAACCTTGGTCCACACCTAGGACATAATTCAATATCCTACTCTCTTTCTTTACCACAAGGACAATCCTACAACCATTTGGCTTACATCTTGATGAACATTACAAAATCATGACTCTCTCTACCAAGGGATAAGCTTATCAAGATCAATCTATTACATAATTCACTATTTATAGGCCTCTACGACATGTAAAAACCTAATTTTTGGCACCCAAAATGGTTACAAATCCATGAATATGATTGGTTGTGATCTTGCAAATCTCAAGATTCTGCTATAGGTTTTGATCATCAGTTGAACACCAGTCAACTATAAACCATTCAAATACCAATTGGATACCAATTGACCATCCAATAAATATCTAGTTGGTTACCCTTTTTACCTCTTATCAGATACCAATCAAACTCATGTCATATCATCTTGTCAACCATACATTGACAATCAACTTCACTTAAACATCAACCAATTAATCTCCTAGTCAATCATTGTCGATTGGTTAATCGGTAGATCGAATTTCCACTGCAAAGAATATAACATTCCCAACATTCTCCCACTTGTTTTATTCTTTTGATAAAATAAGAGAACCTAAACTTTTGTTCATTGACCTAGGATATCAATGTCATTTCCTCTCTACACAAATATAAATTCACATGACTCACATAATTAATCAAGGAGTCTTCTATTTTTTCCAAAGTGTCTACCTTCTCCAACAACATATTTTTTCTTTCCACCATATCTCTCACAAAATGGTATTGTACATCAATATTTTTCATCTTGGAATGGTAAGTTGGGTTCTTTGCCAAAAACATTTCAGTTTGATTGTCGTAATTTATCCTCAGAGCTTGTTACTCAATCCCAATCCATGAACACAATCTATGCAACCATACTAATTATTTTCTTGCATGGGTGGATTTCATGTATTCATCATCTATTTTCAACAAGGCTAATACCACATGTCTCTAACTCATCCAAATGATTGCTCCACTGAACATTCTGAACACATATCCACTAGTCAATCTTGTTTGATCAAGATCTCCATCCCAATCAACATTAAAAAATCCATGTACATTAACTTCCTTGACAGTTTCAGATTTCCCTTGGTAATTGATTGCATACTTTGTTTCACCACGCAAGTACCTGAACACTCTCTTGACAACAATATATTTCTCTTTCCCGGGTGTCAACATATACCTTATTATTACTCCCACTACATGGGAAATATTTGGTCGAGTGCATACCATTTCATACATCACACTACCAAAAACAATAGCATAGGGAACACATGCCATGTTCTATATTTCTTCCTATGTCTCTGGACACTATTTAGTGGTCAGTTTTACCCCTACGAGAATAGGTACCTTGACTGAATTATAGTCCTACATGTTGAAATTCTTTAATATTATTTCAATTTACTTCCTATTATTTAACCAAAGTTCTCTAACTTCCTGATCTCTCTTAATATCCATTCCCATAATGATTTTACCAACACCAATATCCTTCATGTTGAACTTAGAGGATAGTTGCATCTTCACCTCCTTTATTGCATCCATGTCATTTCTGACTAGCAGTATGTCATCAACATACAAAGCTCCAAATATGAAATGAACACCTTCTTTCTTGGAATATACACAGTGATCAACCTTACTTCTCAAAAATACCAAACTAAATATGCAAGTGTCAAAGTTTTGGTACCACATCCTTGGTGATTGATTTATACCATAAAGGGATTTATTTAGTTTTCACACCAACTCTTTCTTTCCTTTGACTGCAAATACTTCAGGTTGTTTCACGTATATTTATTCTTCTAGGTTTGCATCCAGGAGTGGTGTCTTCACAACTATTTTATCTATCTCAAGATCAAATGATGCAGCTAAAGAAATTGGTACTCTAATGGAAGTTAATTTTGCAACAGGAGAGAAAATATCACCGAAGTCGACTCCCTCGAATTAGGAATACCCTTTTTCTATCAGTCAAGATTTAAATTTATTAACTTGACCTAATGTGTTCAATTTCTTCTTGAACACCCACTTGCCATTGACGGGTTTCCTTCCATTAGATAGTTTGACAAAATACCATGTCTCATTCTTGTGAAAGGATTCTATTTCTTCAACCATGGCATCCTTCCATATTTTACCCTCTTTCAAGTCGACTTCCTCTTTGACCAACCTGGGCTCATCATTAGTGGAAAATAATACAAATGC
The DNA here is from genome assembly GCA_009831015.1 of Picea engelmannii. Taxonomy (NCBI): domain Eukaryota; kingdom Viridiplantae; phylum Streptophyta; class Pinopsida; order Pinales; family Pinaceae; genus Picea; species Picea engelmannii. The sequence continues at coordinate 760,135 of ML776912.1, read as the reverse complement.
AGAATGGAAATCAGGTGGACTATACCTTTCAATTGGTTTCCTTTCTCGTTTAGAACTCCTTACAACTGGAGTTGGTGGTCCACCTCTTCAATTGATCCAATCAACTTGTCTGAATCATCTCCTTGTTCTTCAACTCAAACATCAATTTCTTTGTTTCTTTCTCCATTTGAGCAGCTTAAATCCTCAAATTTCTTTCAATTTCTGTGAAGATAACATCTCGATTGTTGGGTCGTTGATTTGACACCTTTTTCACCATTAGAATTACTTCTTTTATGATCATTTCACCTCTTCCATCCATTCATCCATTACCATTTTTAACTTATTTCCTCATGAATGCACCAATACAAACATCCATGCATTAAGTGGTTATTTTTCATTAATTTCCTTGTTTTTAATGAATTAAAGAGGATTATAATTGGTTTACTAATGACGATTGATGAAGTAAGTAGACACTTAATAATTTTTCTGTGTTAGAATTTTAGCTCTGACTAGTTGTGCGCATTCAGAGTTGGGATTCAGAGTTGCAGAAGATTCCAAACCAGCATCTGAAGCCAATCCACCTATAAACTTATCCCATAGAGCCTCCAAATCAACACATGTAAAACCAAACCTCCAGTTAAACATGTCCAATTAGGAAAATTGTGTAAGCTAAGTCTTCAACAAATTAGCATAAAATAGAATGAGATCGCATGATAGGAATTCATGCATGGATTTCTCTATTACGTGGATGGAAAATCTATTCCATATACCCACAAGTTGTTAGATGCACACATGTGTTATTTTCTTTGTAAATAGTTTATGAAAATCCATGCTAGAATAGAGAGATGGTTTTGTGAGGTCAATTGAGAGTAGATGAAGGAGACTTGCGAAAATCAACCACATGGGTTTTGTGCCAACGAGCCCATTTAGGTTCCTCATGACAAATTTCTTCAAAACATGAAGGATTTGGGAGATATGATTGATTCGTTAAACCGGATTTTCCCATAATTATAGTTGTTTCCAGCTTTGAGATATGTCTGATCTCATTTGTATTGTATAAATATGAGTACTCAGATCTTCATAGGGATATGTATACACTTCTTGATATAATATCATTGTAATCACATTGTTGTTCAAGTTAATGTAGAGTTCCGGTAACCATTCTCTTATATGAGTTTCAATTTATGAGTTTCTAAGAGTTTTAAGCTTCATACAACTTTTCCAAATAGTCCTCCTCCAGCGAGGAGGCCCCCTTGAGAATGAGCAGGCTATTCATGTACTTTAATTTTTGGAATTGATTTTTTTATTCAATTTTGTTCATTGTCATTTATGTTCAGTTCCTTTATGCAAGATTTATTTATGTTTACACAAAGATAACTAATATAGTAGACATCAGTTGAATAATTGAATGTTGTGATCAACATGAACTCTCATTGCTTCAAGTGATTGAAAGAATGTCATTAACAGTCTGATAGACTGGTGATCTTAAATAATTGGAATTATCTTTGTGTTCTTGTAACTCCATTTTTTCATCAATAATATTACTCTGTACTTTATGCAACTAAACAAAAATATGTTTCTGCAGCTAAGGCAGTGAAAAAATTTCCTTTTTGCTTGGTATTCATTTAGGGATAGATTGGAATCTAAGGCCTGCATTTATTTTGCATGCACTTCATCAATTTATGATATACATGTTGATAATTTAAGGTAGCAGAGTTCACCTAATTGAAGTAACTGACATCAACTATAAAACCAAAATTTCTTCAGTACCAGGTCCCACAACTTGTATCCTTTCATTCGAACCTTGTAACTGATGAAAATACACTTGAATGCATTATTTTCCAGCTTCTTCCTCTTTTCCTTGGGAATATGCACAAAATCATCACATTCAACAACTATGAGATGTGTGAGAAAATGCTTCTTAAGAAACCGTACATCATGTTTGTATTGTGTAAATATGGGTACTTAGACCTTCATAGGTATATGTACACACTTCTTGATATAAGTTCATTGTAATCACATTGTTGTTCAAGTTAATACATAGTTCTGGTCACTAGTCTCTTATATGAGTTTCAAATTCTAAGTTTATAAGAGTTTTAAGCTTCATACGACTTTTCCAAATAGCGTTCCTTAAGCCAAGAGGGCCCCGTGAGGAGGAGCACGCTATTGGTTTACTTTAATTGTTGGTATTTCTTTGTTTATTCAATTCTTTTCATTTTCATTTATGTTCAATTCCTTTATGAAATATTTATTTTTGTTTACATAAAGATAACTAATATAGCAGACATCAGTTGAATAATTGAATGTTGTGATCAATAAGAACTCTCATTGCTTCAAGTGATTGAAAGAATGCCATTAACAGTCCAGTAGACCAATTAACTTAAATAATTGGAATTATCTTAAATAATTAAAATTATATTTGATTTCTTATAACTCTTTTTTCTTGCATCAATAGTATTACTTTGTTTTCTGCAACTAAACAAAATTATGTTTCTGCAGCTAAGGAATTGAACAATTTTCCATTTTGCATAATAACCATTTAGGGATAGATTGGAAGTTAAGGTATGCATATATTTTTCATACACTTCATCAGTTTACAATCCTCGGGTTGATTATTTAATGTAGCATATTTCACCTAATTGAACTGACTGACATTTTTGGCATCGTTGTCGGGGAAGTGCAAAAAGGAATTAGTTTTTCCTTTTATTGTTTTAAAATCATATAGGAATGAATGCATGGGAAGAGAGACATTAAGATGAGAGGTAAGAACATGTGCATTCACTAAGTAGAGTTGTAGTAAGTCTCTCTTCAACCATTTAAATCATGTTGAGTAGAATGCATAGAAATAATAATTCATGTCAAATGACAACCTGGTGACAACAAGGTCTTAGTAGCACGAGGTATTCAAGACGTAGTGTGTTTCATTTTTTTTTTGTAGATTTCATTCAAAAAATAGAAAAGTTTCCATCATTTTGGGTGTTGTAAAAACCCCCAAACACTAATCCATTTGTGAGTAGGAGATCTAGACCAACTTGAAAAACTTAAAGATGCTCAAGAATTTGTTGAGAAAAGGAGGATGTACTACCACAAGGACCTTTTCAAATCCTTTTCCAAAGCTCAGAATGGTCACTAAGAATGAATTGTTGAAGAGAAAATTATCCATGATCCAGATACTCAAGAGGAATACTCGGAATAATTTCTCAATCATCCTTTCAAGCATATAGAAGACTCATGGATAACATCCAATGAGGGGAATACACTAGATCCAAGGATCAAATAATTTATTGCATTCCTGTCACTAGATCCTTTATGCATTCAAGAGTGTAATAAGAAAATTTCAGAAGATCTGCATGGTGTGAAAAAGAATGGCATGCAACCCATTTCCAATACCCTAGAAAACTAAATGAAAATTTACTACATTGAATATTAGTTCTAGACAATCAACAGTCAACAACATTCCTCCATTATTCAACATTTATTGGCACTATATCAATCAGAGGAATTTATTTCCCATATCCGACTATTTATTAAGGTACGCTTTTTAGATTTGGGTATGAGTATATACTCAGGATCCTATTATTCAAATGGCTCCATTAGAAGTATTCCTATACTTGAAAAAGATTTTCTTTTTCAACCAAAGTAGGATACAGTAGAAGAATACATAAATAAACAAAATAGTAAAGATAAAAATAAGTCCAGTTGTGAACTGGTTTACTGGCACAACTGGACATGAGTTTTGCTTTAAAACCAGGCATTTGGAAAGAAAAATTATTGATAAGTTATGCATGTTGGTTTAATCTTGTATTAAAATCATTTTTGTTCTATGCTCATACTGGATGATGTGGGATCCCTTAAAGCCTTTCTTCTAGTAGGTATTTTCCCATCGACTTCAACACTCTATCTGGGATCAAGATCAAGAGACATTTATAATTCCTTGGAACTTGTATGCCTCAATGACAGGTTTCCTCGCTGATAGTAGTGGGGATGCATCAATGCCTCCTGACTATCAACTCCTATAGGTTACTCGACACCAACACTTTCATTCATTCCTGATAGGATGCATTAAGGTACCTTGATTATTAGTGACATCAATGGTGATTGATATCACATTGGTTAATGACATAAATTAATGGTCAATAATCCAACAATTTATTTCCATGCTCAACGTCAGCACATCCATTCGCATGGTAAGAATTGTACCTCGGATTTAGTTTTTTAATGAATACTATATGGTTTAATGGTATCAACACTTGTAGCCTTTTTTTCATATTTTTCAAATAAAAATGGGATGTCATTCTTGTTACATTAACTTTCCCTGTAGTAGAGTTTTTGGTTCCCTATAATAGTATTCATGATTTTTATTTGGCATTAGTTCCAACAATATTTGTTACATCTAATAAATGTGATAAACAAAACAAATTTCAGATCGAATACAATAAATAGATCATTTCAGTAGATGTATCTCTATTGTAACATCCCTCTCTTGTGCACACTGAGCGAACTTATTCTTTGAGGACACTTGCTCGCAAGTGATTTAGATTATTATATTATTAAGCATTTGATTTTGATTATGAGGCGTTATGGGTTGATGACATGTTTTTTTGCTGCATTGACATAGACAGGTGCTATTGACTCGGTTTTATTGAGTGTGTAGGATTTTGGACCTCGAGGACGCAGAGGCATCAATGGAATCCCTTAGAATCCGGATCGAGTCGAGGAGTGAACTATTTGGGTTTGATTGTTTTATATGTGATATTAGTGAATATCATTAGTTGATATGATTATGGATATATTTTTGACATGATTCGTTGATGATGCATGCTAACGATATCTTGCCGACCAGACTCACATGTGGAGTAGAGGGGTCACGCATGACTACCATAGATGTTGAGGGAGAGGTGTGGATAGGAGCCCTGCCACAGCCTACTAACACTCTCGTTGTGGCTCAAACTGTAGGTTAACGATTACCTATTTCGAGAGGACCCATGATGTCGTGAGGGTAGACTGCGACAGTCACTCATGATGATTCTAAAGGGTGCACAATAAGGTAAGGGCCTTATTCCTTGGAGGCCCTTAGTTTCCCACAAGATCACCTGACAGAGTATTGACTCCAGGGGTTTTTGGCGTCTATCAAGTAATTCAAGAGTTGAGTGGCACCCTTGTAACATGTGGTGCGTCTTGAAGGGCACGTCATGCAAGAAAAATGGAAAAAGGCGAGTGGAACCCTTGGAGCACATGGTGTGTCCTGAAGGGCACGTCGCATAAGAAAAATGGAAAGAGGTGAGTGGAACCCTTGGAGCACGTAGTGTGTCCTAAAGTGCACATCACATTGCTAATTAATAAATAAATAAACCTAGATGGACTTAGGATGAATAACGTGAAAAGAAAAATTTAAAACAATTTCCCTAATAAAATGTCGCCCAGCCTCGAAAATTAAAATCTAGGTCTAGGTGAAACTTGCGGTAAAAGAAAAATATGTTTGTAAAAATAAATAAATAAATAAAAATGATAATCATCATTAATCATTAATCATGTGTCGAGAAGGGGGTGAGTAATTCTTTTAATTTATAAAAATATTTTAGGGAATAAATTTTAAAAAAAGGGGAAATAATTGTTTTGTCACTTATTCTAATTAAAATTTATTAATTAAAAAGGGAAAAGGGAAAAAGTTAATTTTCTACACGTTCCAAATTGAGTTTTAAATAAAAAGGGAAAGAGGGAAATCTAAAATAATTAGGAAACTAGGAAAAAGGAGGAAACATAAAAAGAAAGGGGAAACCCAAGGAAAATGTGGAAAGTCTAACTTATTAAGGTATCTAGCATTTAAGAACTTTATAAATTAAACTCAACTAGTAAATTAATAAGGGGGAAAGTCATTAAAACTTGTAAGGGAATATGGGTACACCTAGGAGCGATTCTAGGAATGATTTTAGGTGGGTGAGGGAAATAGGGGTAATTAATTAATTAATGAAATTAATTTATGGAGGAATGAAGGGGATGGGTGACACATGTATGAGGAGGATTTTTATGAATTAAATTAAATGGGATTTTGGGAAAGTAAAGGACTTCGAAACTCTATATAACTGAGGGAGGAGAAGGATGATGGATCTCTTCTGTGATGTGTAACGTTACACTACATAAATTTATACTTGACTGACTTAGCTTGTGGGAGTTGGGATAGCCATCTCGGTGAGGAGTGGTAGCTTGGCCTTGCAAGGCGAGCTGGGAGCTATTTGATTCTATGGTTAGTGTGTGTGGCCCCTTTGTGGCTCGGGGGGGTAAGGGGGAAGTAGAGTACCCCTAGTGTTGGCTGGGAGGTACCGGTGAAGTCTCATCATTCAACAAGCAGGAGTTGCACAGAGCGTGCGGGACATCAACTCGGAGTGGGGGACTTAGGCTATGGTACGCTTCCTTCATTTTTGCATGGTAGATTGTTAGTATGATTTATGCTTTTAGTTCTGTATGTTTAATTGGGTAAAGAAAATGATTGTCTTAGCATTCTAGTTGATGACTGAAATTTCCCCCATAGCCTTTAGATCGATGTTGATTGATTCCCATGGCCTTCGATCCCTGCCTATCTTGATCGTCCTATGGTTTATTTATTTGTGATGATTGCGGTTTATTTTTTCCTTCGTCCCTAGCTCATCAATCCACGCCTGAGCAATTGGCCAGGAGCCGGATCTACGATCGTCACTTCGGTGTTAATAGACCTATGGATCCAAATGCCTTGCTTTTCTGTGTGTGGATGATGAGTGAAGGATGTTCCTACCAGTCGTCTACCCTTGTTGATTGTTCCAGGTAGTGTGTAGTCTTGCGTCTTGATGCGTTTAATTAACCCTGCAATTTTTTATTGATGGCGAAGTTTTCTTTAACTCTGCGTTTTTATATCTTGCTAGACATTCCCTACATTTTTTTTACCTATGCACTCTTCTTTGAAGATGATTGAGACTGTGTTTTTCACCACTAGTTAAGATTGTGCTTTTTCCCTTGCCAAACCGCATTCGTCGGTTGATTAAGATTGTTATCCATTTTGTTTTCCTGGTGATTTCCACTTCTTCGGCTGCATTTTGTTTGATTTGGGGGTGAAATTTTTACCTAGCGGAATTTTTAATTCTGATCGGCTTGTTTAGATTTCTAGGAGCTCAATATGCTACACGCTTTACATTTAGACAACCAATGTATAATTGATTAAGACGAGTTATACTTATGGGTGTTTATTTTTTAGGTTATAAACTCAGTGAATTAAATTATATGCATGTTATAACCTCTTTGAATGTTTGATGGGTTAAAATCAACAATTTGTTGTAACGCCCTTCCTCTGCGATATGTAAACATGATTTTGTTGTAATACATTACCTATGTGATTTGTAACTGTTGTGACACCATACCACTGCGATTTGTAACCACGACTTTGTTGTGACACCATACCATTGTGATTTGTAACCACGACTTTGTTGTGACACCATACCACTGTGATTTGTAACCATGATTTTTCTATAATACATTACCTATGTGATTTTTAACTACTGTGACACCATACCACTACGATTTGTAACCATGAAATTGTTGTGACACCTTTACCTCTATGTTTTTGGGCCACCAAAACCCGGTGGGGATATCTGCAATCTTCCCTGTGAAAGTTGCATTACCTTCTCTATGACTTTTCCCCATTCCATTTTTAGTTGACATTCATTGCGTAATTTTGATCAAAGACACATTATATTTTCAGCTGTAATTTATTTAGATTACCTAGTGACTTATCAATCTACATGCATCCAATTTATTTTTGACAGTCAATGTGTAATTACACCATAGTTATACATCAATGGTAATTTACATTTACCTTACACAACAACTTCTCACCTTTTTAAACAGCCAGATGTTGAATTCTACGTTGATGACAATCGAATTAGCAATTGTTAGATGGATAACTAAATGCTTCGACATTCTTACCCTTGAGTTTTACTTTTAACCGACAACGTTTTTTATTGGTAGTATTGGTTGGGACAACTTCCCTCTATTTTTTTAGCAATAATAATTTGTGGTAGGATATCGTTAACAATGGCATTGACTTCATTAAATGGATATGAAGGACATTAACTATGACTAGGCATTTGGCATTAAATATAATTAATGGCATATGGCAACAAATCTCATTGAATGTATATGGCTCTAATTTCTCATCGACTATATATGGATTTAATGGCATTGTCACTTCTTAGCAGATTCTTTTTAACGTTAATAGACAACTGTCATTTTGGTATGGTTAGTATAGATAGACAACATGTTGTCATTTAATGTGTTAATAAGTGTTTCATTATAGCATTTTGAATTGATATGGTTAATGTTGTTATATGATGTCAATTTCTAGTTAGATTGTAATTTTGGGATTAATCTAGAATTGCCCAAATTAAATTGTAATTAATGATTAAATGAGAATGGTGAGTCTTGACTAAAATGTAAATTAAACTTGCTAAATTAGAGTGCAATTAATGTTAAATTAGATTTGTAATTATTAACATTAGACTTGATGAATGGGTTGGGTGGTTGACAAAGTCGTGTATTGGCTTGTGTCTTTCCTGGCAGTCGTCCTATGGTGTCTTGTCGACCTATTGTTGGGGTTGGGAATGGTTTTCTTATCGGTATTTTCCCCCTAACATGTCAGAATATATAGAGTCCTCGGTCCAGATAGGATTTGTTGTGCCATGTTTATTGATGTGTCTATCACCTGGGGACGACATGATTCCTGATGAGGGGATCATGGTGCGCCCTATTCGATAGCGACGAACGAGAACTTGGTTGGAGCCGGTGCGTTCTGTGTGAGGGTTGTTGAGCATTGTATGTTTCTTTTGGTGCATGGGTGGAATGCCTTCATGCATTGGGTTCGTGCACCTTGAGGTTCTAGTCTTGTTCGTTTTTGGTCGTTGTGTTGGGAGGGGGATGTTTTCCCTTATCTTGTAGGCGTGTCTTGTTGTGTCGGGCGGGTAGTCATTCCTCCTTGTTGTTCTACGCATGTTTTTCCCAATTTCCCTTGTGCCAGTGCATGGATTCATAGTTTCCTATTGCCTGGACTGCATGCTTTCATTCATGTCAGTGGTGTAGTTAATTGTTGTCATCGTCACATTCTTTCCTCTTAACCCCCCCCCCCAAAAAAAAAATTGCACTTCCGCTTCACCCGTAGTCGTAATGATGGGGTCGTTACATCTATAGAAAAATCAATCTCCAACATCATCTTATGGGTATTTGATTTCAATTTGCACTTTTAGATTTCCACCTTTCAACATGATTAGCATGCAAAATTCCTGCAGTACTTTAATCTTTCTATAGTCCTCTCCATTCATACTCCAACATGACTCAAATATCATATCTCAAAAGGATGCATGAGGACATGCAACATGCTCAATGTGGGGGGGAGAGAGAATTGAGTTATCAATGACATTCTATGGTTCCATATGCAGATTAATATCTCCTTCAGACAATGTTCATCATATTCTTTGTCCCAAGCATCCAAGCATTCAATACTCATCTTCTTCTCATCATGCCAACAAAGAGGTAAAATATAACAAAATAATTTCAAGTTTTTCAGTGTTTTATTTTTTCCTCAGCCTCAGGGTTTCTTTCAAAACAAATTTACATAGAACAGTTGCAAAAGATCATAGCTTACGTTCTTTTATGAATATGTTTTATAGCAATTCTACAGTTTTTTAAAACTTTTTGTAGCTACCGAACCTGTAGCAGACTATCTTCACTATCTTCAGGAATGATTTTTGCATGAAATTTGCAAGTAGATGAGGATGAGTTAAAAACTTTTGATACATGGATTTTGAAGAGAATATGATCAATTGATTAATCCATGAGAAAAAATTTCATAAAATGCACAATAAAGGATGTACACGCATGTTTTAAAACTGATTTAATAAAAATTACTAGAATTTCTGCAAATGGTTACAATTATCTTTCTGTAGATGATTTGTAGTTTTGAAGGTTGCATGCATCCCAAGACTACATCATGGCTTGGATATGGTTCCAAATCAACACCAAAATATCATCCACCTATCCTCCTAGGTCAAGAGTCCACTAGGTCAACACATGAGTAAGGTCAAAGTTCTGGTCAATGCATAATGCAGTAACAAGGTACCTGAGTTGGATCCATTCCAAATCAGCCATAAGATCATGTTTTATTATACAGTTCCTACTTCAACATGCATTTTAATCAGTACCACTATGAGCTCTTAGAAAGGTAAAACTTGAGGTAAAACCAATTTTAAGTCTTTTATATTTGTTAAATTTTTGGAAATGATGATAAGCAACTACTGAAGCTTGTAACTTATCCTTCATTATCATTCATTTTGTCTTCATTTCCTTCACAATGTCATATTTTCCATCATTCCACTCTGTTGTTATATATCCATTCCTTTCACTCTATACTTTCTCCATTTTTTATCCACCCCGATCCAATGAAACAATACTTCGAAAAATGGGCTTATGGGAGCATTGTAATTTTTGTTTTAAAACAAATTCAAAATACAAACAATGTAGATTGTGACAATGTCATTAATATCCACCTTTAGCTATGTCAAAGAGGCATGATTATATATAAGAACAAATATAGTATACAATGTTTATTCAACATATAAATAGATGCAACAGTCAAGCATTAAAGAGAAAGTTGTAGGTGTTTTAAAAGTCTCTAATTTCAAAGAAAAGAGCTTTGTTTTCTAAACATGAGTTTCATATTAACCCTACTTTAGTTTTGTATACATCATTGTGCCTGCTACACATGATACATGAATTGTGAGCAATACTAGGTAGGTGGGTTACTCACATGGTGATATGTGGCAGTGGTTAAGGGGATGTCTATAGATAGGTTTTCACATGGACCAACTTTGGGATCACAAATTATTTGTTGGTTGAATTTTCAAAATATTGTATTAACTCACTTTATATATTTCCAAGAAGAGATGGGTTATAGTTTCCTTGATGAGAGTTGGCAGTCTTGCTTAAACTTCCAAGAAAGAAAGCCTAAAAATCCCTTTAAAGAAAGACTCTTACATTAAACTTGTAAGAAAAGAAAAGCATTAAAGTTTGTTATTACCAAAATAGTTTAGAAAGAAAGGATTATTCTACCTCATCCCTTGAAGACATGAGAATGCTTTGTCAAATTCATGTTTATCTATCTCTAATGAAAATATTCCAGCTTCCAAAATTTCATTTCTTTAAGGAGAAATTCGTTGGGAAAGGAGAAAAGCAGTCATACTAAGAACAACATTGATAAGGAGATCATTCAAGTCATTATAGGTGACACACAATGAACTGTTGATTTTTTGGTGGATAAAACAACAACAGAAGATTGGTGTTTTCTATTTGGAAACAATTTTACCTTATCCACATGTTGTAGTTTGACCTCACTTTTCATAATCAACTAATTTCAAGATTTGTCGAACCTTACCCAACAATTTTATTTTGTAATGGCAGCGCTTGGCATGGATTTTATTATTAGTAAGTGTGGTTTCATGAGTAAAAGTAGCAGCCAAAAAACCATAAACAAATACAATATATTTCCATGTCATAAAGTCCTAGTCAAACAATAGTCAGGTACAATTGGCAAGATTGCAAGAGATGGGCAATTTAGGTAGGTTTTCTTCCTTTCTTCACAGGTTCAATGTCACGTTTCTGAGCATGAAATGGTGGGGTTTTTTGTGGTTCTGGTTGGTGACGAATGACTTGACCAATGCAAACCTTCCAAGTCACCATGAGCATGTCATTGACAGTAGATTAGTCCACCAAGTAAGCATAGTTATCTAATTTGGAAAGATTAAAAAGGTTGAAATTTTTTCATTTTATTGGCCCGATATGAAGTCTTAAAAGGAGACAACACATTTCAGATTTCAAAATGAATAATTGTTCAGGTTTTCCAAGAAATGGTATAAGAAAGCTAACTTATTCACTTAGCATAATAAGACATTGATCAAAAAAATTAAAATATAGGAGGATACATTATGGAATATTTTAATAGATGTTGCTACATATATCTCATATAGTTAATGGATCACTTTTCTCTAATTTTGGAAAAATTAGTTGCCTCTTTGACTTGCATGAGGACATGCAAAATATTTGATGTTAATGGATCAGTTCTAATTAGTTTCCTAATTTATTGGCATGAGGACATGCCAACCCTCAAGTGTGGGGGAGATGTTGGGTCACTGATTTGACACCTTTTTCACCATTAGAATTACCTCTTTTCTTATCATTTCACCTCTTCCATCCATTCATCCATTACCATTTTTACCTTATTTCCTCATGAATGCACCAATACAAACAACCAATCATTAAGTGGTTGATTGTCACTATTTTCCTTGTTTTTGATGAATTAAGAGGATTATGATTGGTTTACTAATTTCGGTTGATGAAGTATCTAGCCACTTAATAATTTGTTTTGCAGCAAAATTGTAGCTCTGACTAGTTGTGTGCATTCAAAGTTGGGATTCCAACTTGTAGAAGGTGCCAAATAAAAATCTAAATCTCATCCACCTATCAGCCTAGCCCATGGAGCCTCTGGATCAGCACAAGTGTAAAATAAAACCTGTAGTCAAAATGTCCATGTGGAAAAATTGTGTAAGCTAAGTCTTCAACAAATCATCATGAAATAGAACAAGATCACATGAGCAGAATCCATGCATGAATTTCTCCATTAAGTGGATGAAAAATATATTCCATATACCCATGAGTTTTTATATTCACACATGTGTTATTTTCTTTGTAAACAATTTATGAAAACCCATGCCAGAATAGAGAGATGTTTTAGGGACGTCAATTGCAAGCAGATGAAGGAAAATTTTGAAAATCGACCACATGGGTTTTATGCAGGTCTGTAACATCCCGCTCTGGAACACTAAGAAAACTTATTCTTTGAGGACACTTGCTCGCAAGTGATCCGAATTATTATTCTATCAAAACTTTTGATTTTGATTATGAGGCGTTATGGGTTAACGACATGTTGTTTTACTACATTGACATAGACAGGTGTTATTGACTCGGTTTTACTGAGTGTGCAGGATTTTGGACCTCGAGGATGCAGAGGCATCGATGGAACCCCTTGGACTTTGGATCGAGTTAGGGAGTGTGCCATTGGGGTTTGATTGTTTACTGTGATATTAGTGCATCTGACTGGATGATATGATATGGATATTTTTGACATGATTTCTTGATGATGCAGGATGACAATAGCTTGTCGTACAGACTCACATATGGAGTAAGGGGGTCATGCACGACTACCAGAGATGTTGAGGGAGAGGTTTGGACAACAACCCTGCCATAGCCTACTAACACTCCCGTCATGGCTCGAACTGTAGGTTAACGATTACCTAGTTCGAGAGGACCCATGATGTCATGAGGGCAGACTGCGACAATCGCTCATGATGATTCTAAGGGGTGCGCAATAAGGCGGGGGCCTTATTCCTTAGAGGCCCTTAGTCTCCCACAAGTTCACCTGGTGGAGTGTTGACTCTAGGGGTTATTGATGTCTACCAAATCAGTCAAGAGGCAAGTGGCACCCTTGGAGCACGTAGTGCATCCTGAAGGGCACGTCGCGTAAGGGAACAGATGAGGCGAGTGACACCCTTAGAGCACGTAGTGCGTCCTGAAGGGCACGTCACGTTGTTGATGATTGAGGGATGAAACTAGATGGCCTTAAGACAAATAACATGTTAAGTAAATTTTAAAACAATTTCCCTAATTAAATGTCGCCCAGTACAAAATTTAGGATTTAAGTCTAAACCATGTCAGTGGTGAAATTTTGTCTCTCTATAAAAAATATATATATATATAATAATATTAATATTAATAAAAATAAAAACCACTTGAATAATAATTATGATCTTCATTAAATCTTGTGACATAAAGGAATTAAGAAATTAATTGTTTCAAAAAAAATATATATTGGATTAAAATTTAAAAAGGGAATTAATTGTTTTAGTACTTGATAATTGAAAATATACTAATTAAATAAGAAAAGGGAAAAGGGGTTAATTTCCACACCTGCCTTTTTGAGTTCTAAGTAAAAAGGGGAAAGAGGGAAAATCTAAAATATTTGGAAACTAGGAAAAGAGGTAAACACAAAAGGGGAAAAAGGGGAACTTAAGGGAAAAAGAGGAAAGTCAACTTAGTAAAGAATCTACCATTTAAGAGCTTTCTACTTTAAACTGAATTAGCAATTTAACAATGGGGAAAGCCTTTAAAACTTGTAAGGGAATTTGGGGACACCTAGGAGTGATTCTAGGAGTAACTCTAGGTGGGTGAGGGAAATAAGATAATTAACTAATTAAAGAAATTAATTAATGGAGGAATGTAGGGGATGGGGGACACTTGTATAGAGAAGAATTTTTAGGAATTAATTTTAAAATTTTAATTAAATGAGATTTTAGGAAAGAAAGGAAGTTTGAAAATCTCTATATTGAAGGAGGGAGAAGGATGAAGGACCATCTTATGTTTGCGTAATGTTACACTGCAAAAATATCTACTTGACTAATTTACTTGTGGGAGTTGGGATACCCAGCTCGGAGAGGAGTGGTAGCTCGGCCTTGCAAGGCGAGCTGGGAGCTAGACGAAACCTCTGGATAGTGTCTTTGGCCCCTTTGCGGCTCGGCGGGCTAAGGGGGAAGAAGAGTACCCCTAGCATTGCTGGGAGGTATCGGTGAAGTCTCGACGGTCGACGAGCGGGAGTTTCACGGAGCACGTGGATGTCACTCAGAGCGGGCGATCAGGAAATGGTACTCTCTTTTTATTTGTATAATAGATGTTGTAGGTTTTATGGTTGGATCTGCATGTTGATTAAGTAAGTAGATTGGATGTTTAGATTGATGACTGAACTTTTCTGAGCCTAGCTGGACGATTGTTGACTCTCATGGCCTTCGTTTACCTGCAAGTCGTGACCGCCCTGTGTGTTGATTGTGACCTTGAGGTTGTTTAGCCTTCGTCCCTAGCTCACCAGTCCTAGCCTGAGCAATTGGCCAGGAGCCTGATCTACGGTCATCGCCTTAGCGTTAAAAGATCTATGGATCTCAACGTCGTTCTTTTCTGTGCGAGGATGGCGAGAGAAAGAAGTTCACGTCAACCATCTACCCCTTCTAATTGTTCTTGGTCGGTTGATGGTATTGTGCCCTCTTGCAATTGTTTTGTTCATGCTACGATCTTCTACTACTTTTCCTTTTCACCCTGTAGTCTTCGCCCACACTCTTCTTGACTGAGTGGTTATAGTTTAAGGGTTATGGCACCATGAAGCCCATCCAGGTATTTTAATTGATGAGAGTTTGATTTCGTTTTTGTCGAATGACCCGTAATGAGTCGAGTTTTTTTTTAGTTTTTACCGCCGATAGAATCCCTGAAGTAAGCCTTTCGTGTGATCCTTTTGTTAGTCCTGTCAATTTAATTCTTGAACCCTTCAATTCGCATTCATCCTTTGAAGCAAGCAGTTCGTTGTTTTCTTTTGTTGAGTTATGCCTTGAATAATCGCTCTCCTGGAGCTACCCCTGCCAAGGTGGTTTACTCGCTTTTGTAAGTCGCTCAAGCCCTTCGATAAAGAGACCTGTTCAAATCGTTGCATTTTCAAATTTCTGGATAGTCTGCGATTGCCTTTAAGGGCGTTTTTTATTACATTACTTTTTGTTCTATCATTTAGGGTTTATCTTCCTATTTTTGTTGTTATATAATGGTGGGAAGGTTCATGATTTAATTCATTTTATTGATGGCGGGTTTGTGATCTAAAGGTAATTTAATTTCATATTATCGTTTCTCGTTTGAAATTCATGAATTCAATTCTGGATTCATTTCAGTCATATTTTTATCTCCTTAAAACTGTCCATCCTTGGATAAAACTCTTCAGTAGCACCATTGAAGTGATAAATGATGTATAAACTTGGTTTAGTTTATATGATCGTTTCTCTATGTGATGTTAAACTTGTTAAGAGAACATTACTGGAATAAGCTTTACTTATTTTATGGCTTATGGCCAAAGGGTAGCGGGATGGATCTCCATGAATGATTTGCTGAGTAAAACCCTATCTACTTGCCACTGCCATTTTATTATGCTTTAAATTAGGTTAAGAGAGAGTTCAACTTATAATAGTTTATATTCCTTCCTTCTATCACACCATTGTATTGCCTCCTTTATTGTTGTGGATCGTCATGAGTTGCTCTTTGCAAACATGAGCATTTTTTTAATATTATCCTTTGCAGCCCGCCCATCATCATTGAGTAAAATTTGATTGTGGTTTCATTTAATTAAATAATAAGTTATATAGCCTCAACGCTGCAGGTTCGATTCCCATTGAACCATATAGATTAAAAACTTATATTCGTCCTTAAACAGTTTTCGATATAAGCGAGCAATGCAGATTTTGATTCCATTAAGCCATGGAATTTGATATCGTAATTAAGTGCAAAAGATATTCTCCCTAGATATTATTTTATATGAATGGTTATGATTTGTTATTTTATACGAATGGTTTTGATTAGGGATTTTGTTTATAACATTTTTGTTAATTTAAATATTTACTCAATAAAAATTTTAAGGTTCATGGACTAATTTAATCTTAGCTGGCGTTAATCAACATATAGTAAATTTAGATTCAATTCTATTTTTAGCTTGTCTTAGTTTACCTTGCACAATAATTTCATGTGATTTCATATTATATTTATTATCTGAAATTCTAGTTTTAGCTTATCTTGAATAATTGTCCTTCAAAAACTTTTCATTAAGTAATGGGCGTTTTTTTTTAACTGAGCAATTTATTGCGGGAAATTTTTCCTCCAGCGATTTTGTTTTTACCTGGGATCTTCATGGTTATACCTGCATTTTTATTCTTTGTCGGACTTGATATGGCGACCTCTCATTGACTAAATCATTTCTGGACAACGTTCAAACATTGGGCCTTTACCTCACAACTTTTAATAATCAGATTTACTTTTACTCTTTAATTTTTGGGCGTTATATTCAAAGGCATAATTATGTTTAGGACAATGCTCCATTGACTGGTGTTTACCTTTATGACATTTATTATTTGTTATAATTTATTTTACCTCCAGTTTCCCTGAGAAACATTTAATTGATCTGCAGGGAATCTCGATTGATTATCTACGAAAATCATGTTGTACCGACTGCCATTTCCATCCATGTATCGACTGTTTTAACATTATCCTACAGTCCACCTAAATTTTCTCAAAGGTTTTACACCCTTGGGCTACGATTGTCATATAGATTGGCAGCGAATTGCCACATCAAAACTACCACAGTGAAATTTTACCTTGTAGGGTGTGACAGCAGGTTGGCTCATGCATTGTAAGTTTTTTTAAAAACTCACTGGATAGCGTTGTTGTTGTCAGAAGTTTTACCCTTATAGCTCCACTTTGCCTGCATAGAGAGCGTGCCCTGTTCTTGACAGCCCACGTTGACCGCTGAGTTATTAGATAGATTGTAACGATGCTTGCGACTTCATAAGTTTGGTGTAGATTCGGTGTTGAGATGCTTTATGACAACTCATCTCTAATGTCAAGTATTATTAATGGAGAATTATTGTTGCAGACTAATCTTCGTTGTACTTTTGTAATCTCATAAGTTTGTTGCATAAATTGTTGACGGATCTTGTAACCTGTGCCTGACTCTAGCTTAGACAGCCAGCTAATGATTCAACGATTATGCTTGAGTTTTTCCCCTGCCTTGAGTCCTTAGCTTTTCTTTTACCTGGAAGTGAATAATTATTAACTGCCTTATTACTTGCTTTATTATTAAAAGCCTTGTTATTGGCTTTATGATAAATACCTTGATATTTGCTTCATTATTTATTTTAATGGTAGCATTCTAGTTAAGACGGTTGCTATTGTTATCAAGATTAATGGTTAGTTGGATGGAGATTTGTATTAAAATAGATGTGATCCTGTAGGTTGTTTTAATGATTTATTTTGATTGGGGAATAAGGAAGGGATTGCATATTTTAACTTTGCTAGACTGGTTGCCTTCAATGTCATTATTACCTTCCCACACACACACAGATAGAAAAAGAATAAAAATTAAGGATGTTTTTACCATTTGTAAGGCGTAGGAGTCATACCAGTTGGGGTTGTCACATGTGGTATCAGAGCTGGTTCAACCCGCGACTTGGGAACACCACGAATTTTGTTGATATGATTTGGTTATACTGTAGCTAATCGAGTTGACTTGTGTGCGTGCAGGTAATCATGGTTAGAGGACGTTGTGGAGGCAGACGACGGGGTGTTAGGGGAGGAGGCGCAATGCCTCCAATAGCATCCACGCCCGAGGGGTCTAACCCCTAGGGAGACAATCAGGTTCTCGAACAGGAGCAGATAACAGTTGGTGATGTAGTCAAAATGATGAGGTCTTTTCAGCGCATGCCCGAAGCACTGATTAGCTGTTTGGATAGAGATGAGGCCAGGGCGTCGGAACCTGCTGAGGTTCCACCGCGTGCTCTGGTCGGTACTGGTAGCATTCACCATGAACTCGAGAAGGTCAAATTTTCTGAGTTCTTTGGAGCCCCGGACGGTGCAACCTCCAAGGCATGGTTGGAGAACATGGTGATGTGCTTTGTACTTCGTGATTGTACCTCCAACATGAAGGTCTGAATGGTGGTCTTTCAACTGAAGGGGAGCACTCTTCTATGGTGGAAGACACTCCTACCACAGTTGAACATGGTCGTCGAAGATGTGTCATGGGAACTGTTCGAGGAACGGTTCTGAGAGAGGTACATTTCAGAGGAATTCATTGAGCGTCAGCTCAATGAGTTCAACGCCTTACGACAGGGAGGTCGAACTATGCCCGAGTAAGAGGCCCATTTTATTTGCTTCTCTGGTATGCTCCACACCTTAACACTAAGAAACTTAAGGTCAACAGGTTCGTGTTCGGACTTAACGACAGCATATGCGCAAAGGTCAGGATTATGATACCTCAAACCTTGCATGATGTCGTCCAGAAGGCCCTCATAGAAGAGGAGGAGCTTATCATCGAGGGTCATACTAGGACTCCAGCGAGACCAATAGGGCAGGTGTCATCTGGAGAACAGCAGCATCAGACACCAGTCAGACATACACCGAGATATTGTGGCTTCCAGAGGGGATCCACTTTCACTACACCTCAACGACTGACGGCTCAGCAGCGGACACCTTATCGGGGACCACAGCATCAACAACAATGTCGCCCGTAGTAGCAACAATTTAGTCTTGTTCAACAGAACAGACCAAGATTCCAGGCTGGTGGGCCTTCATCTTCTACTTTGGGTACCAGGACTATTGTGCTGAAGAAGGGGTGTTGGTCGTGTGGGGATCCACACTACTAGCGCGACTTCCCTATGGAAAGGACTAGAGTGTCTGGATTAGCCGTACCCACTACCGTAGGAGTTATGGGGAAGGCCCATCAGATTCATGTAGTGGTGAATAACCGCCAGGCAGAGCATCAGTCGACTGTGCTCAAAACGAAAGGTACCATCACTGACCAGACCCTTAGTATTTTGATAGATCCCAGTGCTACAGAGAGCTTCATTTCTGGTGCAATGCTAAAAATAATTAAGGTAAAGGAAGTTGAATAGGATGATTTTAGCTTCGTAGAGATGGCTTCGGGAGCCAAACAAAATGTTGGAGGAAAGGTTATGGGATGTATCCTTAACCTGGGAGAGTTTGTCACAAGGGAAAACCTGTACATCATGATATTAGGATCTTATGATGTCATGATTGGTATGGACTGGTTGGAGTCGCATGAGGCGATACTCAACTATAAGACAAAACGGTTGAGCTTGGTCGATGATGAGGGATAGAGATGTGTGATTGTAGGTCGGAACTAGGGAGTTTCCCTGAGGTTCATCTCTTCCTTGCAACTTCATAAGAGAATGCGCAAGGGGTGCAATATTTATGCGATCCTTGCGTTAAATGAGAAGGGAGTAGCAGTAGGTCTAGAACACCTTCTGGTGGTGAGAAAGTTTGCAGATGTCTTTCCGGGGGAATTACCTAGGATGCCACCGGAGAGGGAATTGGAGTTTACCATAGACCTAAAACCGGGGACTGAACCGATAGCAAGAATGCCTTATCGAATGTCGACTCCGGAGTTACACGAGTTGAAAATGCAACTGAACGATTTGTTGGACCTGGTACTGATATGTCCTAGTGTGTCACCATGGGGTGAACCCATTATTTTCATACAAAAGAAGGATGGGTCGTGGAGGCTCTGCATTGACTACCATCAATTGAACAAGGCCACGATCAAGAATCAATATCCGTTGCCGAGAATTGATGATATGTTCGATCAAATGAAGGGCGTGACGGTGTTCTCCAAGACCGATTTGCGATCAGGGTATCACCAGTTACGGATCAAGAAGGATGACGTCCCTAAGACCGCCTTTAAGATGAGGTTTGGGCATTACAAGTTTACTCTGTTACCTTTTGGACTGACAAATGCCCCGGGGGTATTTATGAGTTTGATGAATGGGGTGTTCCGTGAGTATTTGGACAAGTTCGTCCAAGTATTCATTGATGATATTTTGATTTACTCTCGGACGATGGAGGAACATGACGATCACTTGCACTTGGTGCTACGGTGTCTGCGAGAGAACAAATTGTATGGGAAGTTTTCCAAATGCTCTTTTTATCAATCGAAGATTCACTACTTAGGGCATGTCATCTCCGACGAAGGCATCGTCGTGGATCGAACCAAGGTCGAGGCTATTATGGAATGGCCTGCACCGATGAATGTCCCAGAGGTGAGTAGCTTCATGGTTTTAGTAGGATACTATCGACGGTTCGTTGAGGGGTTTTCAAAGATAACAAATCTGTTCACAGAGTTGCATAAGAAGAACAAGAAGTTTGTTTGGACCGAGAAATGCGCAGAAAAATTTCTTAGTCTCAAGGGATTGTTGACAACAACACTGATACTAAAGGTCCCTGACATGGACGCGGACTTCTTGGTATGCACTGATGCATCCAAGTAAGGCTTAGGCAGAGTCTTGATGCAAGACGAATGAGTGATTTCTTACATTTCGAGGAAACTAAGAAGGCATGAGGAGAACTACGTGACACACGATTTGGAGTTGTTAGCCATTGTATATGACTTGAAGGTTTGGAGACACTACCTTGTTGGACAAAAATTTGAACTAAAGACTGACCATTGTGGACTACAACACATATTTACACAAAGTGACCTGAACGCGTGACAATGACATTGGTTGGAATTTCTTAGTGAGTACGACTTCGAGATTACTTACATAAAAGTCACAGTGAACCGAGTGGCAGACGCATTGAGTCAGAGACCACACATCTTTTCTATGCTGCCTCTTTAGATGAATCTACATGAAAAGATTCTAACTTTATAGCGTGATGATGACTGGTACAAAGAGGTCAAGGTTTTTATCGGACAAAACACAATGATGGTACCACGATTTGAAGGATATTCATTTGATAGTGATGGATTATTGAGGTTTAAAAATTGGATCTACATACCGTCGAACGACGAGTTGAGGATGTTGATCCTGACTGAGGCTCATAGAGCAGTATACATGGCTCACCCGGGATTCACGAAGATGAGGGCAGACCTTAAACCCTTATTCGTATGGAAGGGAATGAAGGCATACATAGTCAACTATGTGGACAGATGTCTAGAATGCCAGTAGGTAAAGGCCGAACATAGACACCCAGCAAGATTACTACAACCACATGTTATTCCAGAATCAAAATGGGAGGTTATTTCGATGGATTTTATTGTTGGATTGCCACTAACGACAAGGATACATGACTCGATTTTCATAGTAGTAGACACTCTGACGAAGAGTGCTCACTTTATTCCTATGCATACGACGTATCAGGCACCTGACATAGCTAGATTTTTCATTAGTGAGATTGTGAGGTTGCATGGCGTGCCTAAGAGAATTATATCTGATAGAGGATCGGTGTTTATTGGACGATTTTGGACGAGTTTCCAAGAGGCCTTGGGAACCCAACTTAACTTTAGTACTACGTATCACCTGGAGACTGATGGGAAGATCGAATGAACGAACCAAACCTTGGAGGACATGTTGCGCATGTACGTGATGGACTAACAAAAGCGTTGGGAAGAATTCTTTCCACTAGTGGAGTTCGCTCACAACAAAAGTTACCAGAGCACCATTAAGATGATGCCTTTCGAGTTTCTTTACGGGCAACTATGTCAGACGCCTTTGAGTTGGGATCGATTTGAGGATAGGGTCCCGGTGGGACCAAAAGCGATCCAAGAAATGGAAGAGAAAATGAAAACAATAAGACAAAGAATTAAAGAAGCGTAGGATTGACAGAAGAGTTATGTCGATGAGCACCATGTCGACCGTAGTTACGAGGTCGGTGATCGATTCTTCTTGCGGGTTAAATTGCATAAGAGTTTGATCAAGTTTGGGAAGGGAGCTAAAATCTCTCTTAGGCTCATGGGACCTTTCGAGATTGTGGAGAGAAAGGGACCCGTGGTCTATCAACTAGCCTTGCCTGATTCTTTGAGGCGTATGCACAATGTTTTTCATGTATCTGTTTTGAGACATTATATTAGTGATCCTACACATGTTATTGACATGAGTTCTTTGCAGGTATCGGATGAGGGAGAGCTCACGGCTGAGCTGGTCCGCATCTTAGATCATCGCGTCTGACATCTACAACGTCGAATGGTATATTAGGTCAAGGTCCAGTGGGACAATTATAGTCTGCACTCGGCGACCTAGGAGGACGCATATGATATGCGGCAGCAGTTTCCATTTTTTTTTGAAAGATAGACATATGATATTGTGATACACTTTATTTCAGCATATATATTGTGAAAATTTAGGATGAAGTTTAGACCAAGAGGGGGTGTATGTAACATCTCTCTCTGGTGCACTGAGCGAACTTATTCTTTGAGGACACTTGTTCACAAGTGATCCAGATTATTATGCTATTAAAACTTTTGATTTTGATTATAAGGCGTTATGGGTTGATGACATGTTGTTTTACTACATTGACATAGACAGGTCCTATTGACTTGATTTTACTGAGTGTGCAAGATTTTGTACCTTGAGGATGCAGAGGCATTGATGGAACCCCTTGGACTCTGGATCGAGTCAGGGAGTGTGCCATTGGGGTTTGATTGTTTACTGTGATATTAGTGCATCTTACTGGATGATATGATATGGATATTTCTGACATGATTTCTTGATGATGTAGGTTGATGATAGCTTGCCGACCAGACTCACATATGGAGTAAGGGGGTCACGCACGACTACCAGAGATGTTGAGGGAGAGGTGTGGACAAAAACCCTCCTTTCTACTTCAGCACCAACTGAGTGAAGGCACCAACCTTCAGATTCTACAAGAACCCACTTGAAGAAAGAGAGACATAAGTCTCCCTAGCACCACCCTACCACCCTTATTTTCCAAAATAAATATTGCTCAAATCAACTTGTTCATTCTAATATAGCTTGCTTACCCTTTTTGCTGATCTACTCTGCATTCTTCATTGTCTCTGATCTGTTGCTCTGCTTCACAGTCCTCTGCATCTCATTCTCAACTTCTTCTCTGTCAATCAGATTCTCCTCTTCCTTTTCTCACCTTCAGAGCTCTCTCTCTTTCTCACTTCAACTACCCTTCCATCTTTGTTCCAGCGCATTATATTGATTCTCCACATGCAGAGGTTTTCCTTGCTTTTCTCAACTCCAA
>ML776912.1:711385-727099 GCA_009831015.1 Picea engelmannii | reverse complement strand
CAAAATCTTCCAGACTTGTCAAAGCAGATGAAGGACCCCCGCCAAACTCTGGGCTTAGCAATGTTAAGCTCCGTTGATTGTGAATTATAGACATTTGATGCTGGCCACACCAATCGCGTTGTGAATGGCATCATTCGTGCTTTTCTTAAAAAACGATTGGTAACCCAAGGGCGTTGTGAAAGGCATCATTCGTGCTTTTCTTGATGCTGCTGCTAGTCATGGCCGTGGCTAAGGGAGAGCCAACAGGAAATGGACGTATCCTACTTGGTTTTATTAGCAAAGATCCCCATGGGCGAAGGCTGAATGGGAATGCCAAATGGGTCGCGTGTATCTTCGCCATTGCCTCTGTTTCTGTTTCAATGGGGGCTCTTGAATCAACTTTGAATAACCTAATGCTCTTCAAACATTTCAAAATGGGTTTATGGCGCTTGAATCAATTTTGAATAACCTAACGCCCTTCAAACATTTCAAGTGGGTTTGGGTTTATTCCCCTTTTTTCTTGACTAACCTAATGCAATGGGTCTCCTCTTGTAGAACAATTTGCTGAGTGGAACCCAATCTCAACGTCCCCACTTGGATACATCATCTAGCTTCTTCTGCCGAGTGGAACCCAATCGCAACATCCCCACTTGGATATTTCTCTGTCATCATCTAGCTTCCTCTGCCAGTTCTCTTGTGCGTGCTCCATAACCAACCGATTTCCATCAATGACAACCTTGACAGTCTGCATCATCTCTGGTATAGCCATATTTCCAACAAAAATTCACCTCCGTTGTCAGTTCTCAACACATTGATTTTCTTATCTTTCTAGTTTTACACAAGATATTTAAACTCTTTGAACTTGGAGAGAACTTTAGATTTCTTCCTTAGGAAATACAACCATGCCTTCATGGAGAAATAATCTATGAAGGAGACATAATATATATATCCTCCTATTGATGGGATCAGTACATGCCCAAACACATAGGTATGTATCAATTCCAAAATCCATTTTTCCCTTGTAGCTTCGGATGAGAATTTCACACGATTCATTTTTCCATAGATGCGAAATAGAATTCTAAAGTACAATTAGGGAATCCTTCAACCATACCTTTGTTGCACATAGATAAAATTATTGTTTCTCTAATATGTCCCATCCTCTGGTGCCATAACATGGTCGAGTTGACTAGGCGAGGAACAATCGATTTGGTCACAGTCGAGTCAACCTTAGGAACAATTGTACTATTGCATCCAGTTCAGTCACCACTCCAAAATAAATTGTATATGGGTTCCAATATGAACTCCGTTGATCGATACCATCACTCCTATGACAATTTAGCATGAATCATTATCAAATATAGTGTGCACACCTGCATCAATCTTTTTGTTGATAGATATTATATTTGTTTGCAAACCTAGAATATGTAGCATACATGGAAGGTTTCGTCTCCTCCCATATTTTAACATCAGTGAGTCTCTACCTCATCCAACAATTTTGGTTGTTGAATCGTTGTCTAAGAACACATATCCTCCTTCATAATTATTAGATTCACATAACCATTCCATGTGAGATTTCATATGGAAATATTCTCCTGAGTCGATAAACCAAAACATCATGATCTAGTTGTGTACTGGTCGATGTCAAATACCCATCCCCTCCTTTGTCTAAAGAATTATTTCCTTCATTCAATTGATTCTTGTCAAATCCCCAAATTTTCTCAGTAGCCTTCGAATTTTACTCCCTTTTGGAATGCCCAACTTTAATTCTCTTTCAACATCTTCTGATCGACTAATATTGGGATTTATATCTACCCCTTGAATTAAACTTTATACCATATTATTTACATTTTCCTCTATCGAACGGTCTCCCTCTCACCACCAAGACATCATTGGTTGATCCTTCCATGTTCTTCCACCTCATTTCTTTTGACAGGAGAGATGTGGCCACATATTCAAGTGTTAATGTGGTTGAATTAATCCCAATAGTTATGACTAATCTATCCAATGAATCTAGAAAAGAAAAAAATAGATTGATACATTCCTCCTCCTCGGTGATTTCAATTTCCACTATCAATAACTAACTTAACACAATATCAAATGCATTTAGGTTCTATGCTACTAATATACCATCTCTCATCCTCAAAAGGTGAAATTTATTCTAAAAATATAACTTGTTTATGAGGGGTTTTGACCGGTACAAGTTCCCCAAATTATCCCATAGTTTCTTTGGAGTGTCTTCACCTAAGACATTAAAAAATATCGAATATGCAAGACAAATTTGAATCATACTCCTCGCCTTATAGTCGATTTTCTCCCTTTCTTCCTTTGATATTCCTATTGGAATTTTTCCAAGACCCACAGTGAACCACTTTTATAAATCCACAAGTATATATTCTATTTTAAGATTCCATAGATCAAACTTTTTGGCCTTTCAACTTTTCAATCTCAATCCTAGAAATACCTGCCATTCTTTCAGGAACAATTCATTATCTTACAACTCCCACTGAACCTAGGTTTAACTTAGATCCAATATCTAATTAACCTTGCTCTGATACCACTTGTTAGAAACACTAATCCAAATAGGAGAGATAAGATATAATTTAAAATAAAGTAATCAATGGAAAACACAAACAATACATAGATATTTACCATGGAAACCCTTAACCAAGAAAACCAACATTCCTTGAGCAACTCTCACTCATTGTTGTCTTATTCATTTAGTGAATAAAGAGTTACATGAATAACCTTGGTCCAAACCTAGGACACCTTCCATCTTGCTACTCTCTTGATTTACCACATGGACAATCCTACAACCATTTGGCTTACATCTTCGTGATGATTATAGACTCATGACTCTCTCTACTAAGGCATAAGCTTATCAACATCAATATTTACAGTATTACATAATGGAATACTCTTTATAGGAATATACAAAATGTAAAACCCTAATTCATGGCACAAAAAATGGTTATAAATCCTGAATATGTTTGCTTATTATCCCATGAATTTGGCAATTATGTTACTAGTTTCAACCACCAGTATAACACTAGTCAGTTACAAACCAGTTGATTATGATTTAGATACCAATCAACCATCTGATTGATCTCCAGTCGGTTACCATTTCGACCTCCTGTCGGATATCAATCGAATATCCAGTTGAGTCATCCTGTCAACCATCCATTGACCATCGACTTGACTTAAACTTCATTCAATTCATCTCCCAGTTAATCATCCTCGACTGGTCAGTTACTTGAATGAATTTACACTATAAAGAATATAACATTCTCGACAATCACAACTTATATAGTTTTTTTCATTAATGAAAAAATGGGATTTTTCCATTGGAAAAGATAAGTGTTTTGAGTAGAAATACCTTGTTTGATCACTTCCATGGAAAGAATACAAATGAATTCCATCATCTCAAAAGGGATAATGCAAATGAATAGTATGAGACAAATTTCATGGAACTTCCAAAATGCATCATGTACATCAAGGAAAAGTAGATGAAGGCGCGGTGTTTCCTTTGTGAATCATAGATATGATATAGACATTATGAATATATATTGGTTCTCTCTAGATTAACTAACACACCAACTACCTTAGCATTGTATTTTGAAAGTACTTGATAAACTTGTTCATGTAATTATTGAAAATGTTCTATTATATTATAGATTTTATGAATAACACAAGCACTTACAAGTGGTTAAGACATCACATTATTTATGCTATGCTTGGAAATTAATGAGTTCTATCAAAACAAAGTCCACTATTTGGGCCACATCATTTCTCATGAAGGAATATACAATACTACAATGAGGTTGTCTTACCCAAAAAAATGTGTAACGTAAGATCATTGATGGGTTTAGTTGGGTATTAAAGAAGGTTCATTGAAGGATTTTCTAGGATTGGTTATCCTATCAAACACTCTTAGAAGAAAGGGAAGTATTTTTTCATGGATAAAATAGTGTAAAAAAGATTTTGAACTATTGAATATACTTAATACCTATAAACCCATCTCGAATATTTCATATTTGAATGAATATATCATAGTGTGCATGTGTACATGTATATAATTCTCAAATATTGAATATTTGAATGAAGATATCCTAGTGTGCATGTGCACATGTATAGAATGGGATACACGAATTAATGCTTTGGATGTACATGCCTTCATGTGTTACAACTAAGTGGTTAATTGTTGTTAATTTCCTTGTTTTAAAAGAATTAAAGAGGATTATGATTGCTTTACTTATGACGGTTGATGAAGTATGTAGTCACTTAATAAGTTTTTTGCAACAAAATTGTAGCTCCGATTAGTTGTGTGAATTCAGAGTTGGGATTCTAACTTGTAGAAGATGCCAAATAAACATCTGAAGCTCGTCCACTATCAACTCATCCCATGGAACCTCTAGATTAGCACAAGTGTAAAATCAAACCTACAGTCAAATATGTCCATTTCACATAATTGTTTAAGATAATTCTTCAACAAATCATCATGAAATAGAACGAGATTGCATGAGAGGACTTCATGAATTAATTTATCCATTATGTGGATGACGGATATATTCCATATACCCACGAGTGTTTTAGATGCACGCATGTGTTATTTTCTTTGTAAACCGTTTATGAAAACATGTACCAGAATAGATAGATGGTTTTGCGAGGTTAGTTGCGAGAAGATGAAGGAGAATTTTGAAAATCAACCACATGGGGTTTATGCAAGATGATCCCATTTAGGTTCCATCAAAATGTGAAGGATTTGAGAGATATGATATACACTTTAAACCAAATTTTCCTAGAATTATAGCTGCGGCCAACTTTGAGATCTGTGTGATCTCATTGGTATTGTATAAATATGGGTACTCATACCTTCATAGGGATATGTACACACTTCTTGATATAATATCATTGTAATGACATTGTTTTCAAGTTAATACAAAATTTTGGTTACCGTTCTCTTATACGAGTTTCAAATTATGAGTTTATAAGAGTTTTTTTTTCAAGTTAATACAAAGTTATGGTTATTTTTTTTATCTTATTTGAGTTTCAAATTCTGAGTTTATAAGAGTTTTAATCTTCTTACGAATTTTAGAAATAACGTTCCTCGATCCAGGAAGGCCCCCTAAGGAGGAGCATGCTATTCATTTACTTTGATTGTTGGTATTGATTTTTTTGTACAATTTTGTTCATTTTCATTTATGTTTAGTTACTTTATACAAGATTTATTTATGTTTACGCAAAGATAACTAATATACCATACATCGGTTGAATAATTGAATGTTGTGATCAACATGAACTCGCATTGCTTCAAGTGATTGAAAGAATGACTTAAAAGTCCAGTAGACTAATGATCTTAAATAATTAGAATTATCTTTTTGTTCTTATAACTCTATTTTTCATCAATAGTATTACTTTGTTCTTTCTGCAGCTGAAAAAAAAAACATTTTTATGCAGCTAAGGCAGTGAACAATTTTCCTTTTTGCAAAATAGTCATTTAGGGATATATTGGAAGCTAAGTCATGTATTTATTTTTCATGCAATTCATCAGTTTATGATCCAAAGGTTGATAATTTAATGTAGTAGAGTTCACCTAATTGAAATGACTGACATCGACTATACAAAACATTCTTCAGTACCAGATCCCACAACTTGTATCATTTCATTCCATCCTTGTAACCAATGAAAATGCACTTGATTTACTTTTTTTCCAACTTGTTCCTCTTTTATTTGGGAATATGCATAAAAGCATCATAGCCAACAACTATGAGATGTGTGAGAAAATGATTCTTACCCCGTACCTCATGTGGATTCGAGTCGCCTAACACTAATGAAGGAAACCTATTTACCAAATATCATGTAGTGTCGACTGCATTTTCCAAAAAGACTTGTGTTAGCCTTGCCCTAATAAGCATGCTCCTTTCCTTTTCCATTAGTCTTGTTCATTATTTCAGAAATTCCATTCTATTGAGGGGTGTATGGAGTGGTATTTTTCAATTCTATAGCACATTTCTTGCAGAAATGCTCAAACCCCTTACCATAGAATTCACCTCCATTGTCAGTTCTCAACACCTTGATTTTCTTATCTTTCTAGTTTTACACAATAGATTTAAACTCTTTGAACTTTGAGAAAACCTTAGATTTCTTCCTTAGGAAATAAAACCACGTCTTCTTGGAGAAATCATCTATGAAGGAGACATAATATAGAGATCCTCTTAGTGATGGGATCAATACATGCCCAAACACATCGGTATGTATCAATTCCAAAATCCATTTTTCCCTTGTAGATTTAGATGATAATTTCACATGATTATTTATTCCATAGATGCAATGTTCATAGAAATTTACTTCTAAAGTACAATTAGGGAAGCCTTCGACCATACCTTTGTTGCACATTTATCAAATTATTGTTTCACTAATATTTCCAATCCTCTGGTGCCATAACATGGTCAAATTGAATAGACAAGGAAAAATTGAGTTGGTCACAATCGAGTCAACCTTAGGAACAATTGTATTGTTACCTCTAGTTGAGTCATCACTCCATACCAACTTGTATAGGGTTCCAATATGAACTCCTCTGATCAATACCATCACTCCTCTAACCATTTTGCATGAATCTTTCTCAAATATAGTGTGCACACCTGCATCACTCTTTTTGTTGATGGATATTATATTTATTTTCAAACTTATAATATGTAGAACACATGGAAGGGTTCTACTCGTCCCATGTTTTAACATCAATCAGTCTCTGCCTTATCCAACAATTTTGGTTGTTGAATTGTTTTCTAAGAATACATCTCCTCCTTCATAACTATTATATTCACATAACCATTCCATGTGAGGTGTCATATGGAAATATGCTTCTGAATTGATCAACCAAAACATCATGATCTAATTGTGTTCTAGTCGATGCCAAATACTTGTCCCCTCCTTTGTCTAGAAGTATTTCCTTCAGTCAACTGATTCTTGTCAAATCCCCAACTTTTCTTAGTATCCTTCGACTGTTACTCCCTTTTGAAATGCCCAACTTTATTGCACTTTCAACATCTTCTCATCGATTGAACTAGGGATTTAGATCTACCCCTTGACTTAAAATTTCTACCATATAATTTACCTTTTCCTTTGTTGAACAATCGACCTCTCACCACCAATAAATCCTTGGTAGATCCTTCCATGTTCTTCCACCTCGTTTCTTATGACATGAGAGATACAACAAAGTATTCAAGTGGTAATGTGATTGAATTACTCCCAATAGCCATGACTAATATATTCCATGAATCTGGAAAAGAACACAATAGATTGATACATTCCTCCTCCTCATTGATTTCAATTTCCACAAACAATAACTAACTTAACACAGTATAAAATGAATTTAGGTTCTCTGCTACTAATATACCATCTCTCATCCTCAGAAGGTACCATTTCTTCTGAAAAATAACTTGTTTACCAAGGGTTTTGACTATTACAAGTTCCCCAACTTATCCCATAGTTTCTTTGGAGATTATTAACCTAAGGCATTCAATAATATCGAATCTGCAAGACAAAGTTGAATCATACGCCTCACCTTCCTGTCGATAATATCGATAATCGAATCTGATACCACTTGTTAGAAACACTAATCCAAATAAGAGAGAGAAGACAAAATTCAAAAGAAAGTAATCAATAGAAAACAAACACAATACATTGAGATTTACGCTAAAAATCCTTAACCGGGAAAACCAACATTCCTTGAGCAACTCTCGCTTCTTGTTGTCTTATTCATTTAGTGAATAAAGAGTTACATGAATAACCTTGGTCCAAACCTAGAACACAATCCATCATCCTACTCTCTTTCTTTACCACAAGGACCATCCTACAACCATTTGGCTTACATATTTTGACCATTATAGACTCACGAATCTCTCTACTGAGGCATAAGCTTATCAACATCAATTGATTCATCTCCCACTCGATCACCCTCGATTAGTCAGTGAGTTGAACAAATTTTGAACAAATTTCCATTGTAAATAATATAACATTTTCAACAATCACAAGTTATAAAGTTTTTTAATTAATGAAAAAATAGGATTTTTCCATTAAAAAAGACAAGTTCTTTGAGTAAGATAAGTATTTGAGTACACATATCTTGTTTGATCACTTCCATGGAAAGAATACAAATGAATTCCATCATATCAACAAGGGATAATGCTAATGAATATTATGAAATAAATTTCTCAAATGCATCACCTACATCAAGGAAAAGTAGATAAATGTGTGATGTTTCCTTTGTGAATCATAGATAGGATATAGACATTATGAACACATATTGGTTCTCTCTGGATTAACTAACACACCAACTACCTTAGCATTGTATTTGAAAGATCTTGATAAATTTGTTCTTGTAATTATTGGAAACATTCTATTATATTATAGATTTCATGAATAACGCAAGCACTTACAAATGGTTAAGGCATCACATGATTTATGCCAGAAATTAATGACTTCTATCAAAAGAAAGTTCACTATTTTAATGAGTTTTATCAAAAGAAAGTCCATTATTTGGGGTGATGAAGAAATATCCAAAGACTATAATGAGGTGAGCTTACCCAAAAACATGTCTAATGTAAGATCATTGATGGGTTTAGTTGGGAATTACAAAAGGTCCATTGAAGGATTTTCTAGGATTGGCTATCCTATCACACACTCTTAGAAGAAAGGGAAGTATTTTTTCATGGATAAAATAGTGTGAAATTTTTTCCAACTATTGAATAAACTTATTACCTATGAACCCATCTCGAATATTGCATATTTGAATGAAGATATCATAGTGTTCATGTGTATATAATGCTGTAATATTTCATATTTGAATGAAGATATCCTAGTGTGCATGTGTACGTGTATAGAATGGGGTAGAGGAATTAATGCTTTGGATGTACATGCATTTATGTGATACAAGTATTATAGGCTAAAATGGAGGAGATAAATTATCCCATGCATGAATTACATTTCGTTCCAACATGCATGCTTCAAAAATGTGGAGGAACTGCCTCATTGGCATGCAATTTGAGCTAAGAACCATGATAGTTTAAAGTTCTTATTTACTCAACCACACATGAATGAGAGGCAGAGAAGGTGTTTGGAGTTGATATATATATATATATATATATATATATATAATGGAAGGAAAATCAAGTTGCATATAAACTTAATCGATGAAGATATATGAATACTATCAATACTTTCAAAATCAATGTGAGGAAAAGAAAACCTAATGCTTTTGTGAGTTATAGAAAGTAAAAGAGATGTCACAACATAAGTATGAAGGGTATCAATGTGTAGAAGATGGAGTTGTTACACATCTAGGCTTGGATGTATGTGCCCAATCCATCGAGGTAAGGATTCATATCTAGAGAGAGAGGTATGATTCATCTTATGTGGGTCATTTGGTTACTAGAATACTATGGTAATTGTGGGAAACCAATGCTTTTGTGTGGGAATGAAAAGAAATGGTGTTGGATACATTTTTAAATGATTATATTGTTAGGAAGTTAAAGGATATCATAACATATAACATGATTCCTACATCCTTTGTTTCTTTTAGAATGGAAATGTGAATTAGTCATGATGGGTTTTTGTCAAGAACCAAATATCAATATAGCATAGAAAAACCTCGGAATAAGTACTCAACGACTTGAAAAAGACAAAAATTCAGATAATAAGACTCTTCGAGGGGGAAACCTCCTTATGCCCACATAAATGTACAATTACAAGATGATTCCAAATGAAAATGTCTCCTTGGTATATATAGGAGACTAGGAGGTATAATTACAACTAATGGAATAAAGCCGACATAAATAAAATAACATTACTAATGTAATATGCCCCAATTAAGGGGTAATGACCCACTATTTAGGGCTTAACATGCCCCTCCCCTTGAGACAAGTGTTGTCTGCAATGCTTGAGTAACTCTAGATGCTTCTATATAAAAGACTCATCTTCCCAAGTGGAATCTTCAGCCGATAGTTTCCTCCATTTAATGAGATACTCTGAAATGGATCTATTCCTCANCTGGCGAATTCTTGTGTTAGTGATGGCTTCTGGCTCCAATATGATTTTTCCTTCCTCGTCAAGTTCTGGAAATATATTTTGAACTAGGATTTTGTCACCTATAACCTTCTTTAAGCATGAAACATGGAAAACTGGGTGTGCTCGTGAAAATGCAGACAACTCCAATTTGTATGCCATAGTACCAATATTTTGCAACACCTTATAAGGGCCATAGTACTTTGGTGATAATTTATTATCCTTCTTGGATTGCTTGAGGGACATCTGTTTGTATGGTTGTAGTCTTAAAAACACCCAATTCCCTACTTCAAAACTTCTTTCACTACGATGTTTATATGCTTGTTGTTTCATGCGATTTTGTGCCATGGTCAGGTTGTCCTTTAATATTTGGAGAACTTGTTGTTGATGCTCGATGTGATATTCCACTGCTTGAACCTTAGATTTTTATTTTAGAGAAGAAATGATGGAAGGAGGGTGATATCCATAGAGTGCCATAAATGGTGTCAATTTTGTTGCAGTATGAAAGCAAGTGTTATACCACCACTCCGCCAAGGGTAACCATTTGAACCATTGTGTTTTTTTATCAGAGACAAAGCAACAAAGGTTCACTATCTTAGTTTGTTCATCAGATTGAGGATGATAGGATAAGATATGAGCCAATTGAGTACCCAAACAAGAAAATAATTCTGTCCAAAAATGTCCAGTGAAGATGGGATCTCTATCACTTACAATAATATTTGGGCTGCCATGTAGCTTTTGAACTGTATCCATGAATGTGGTGGAAATTGTATTGGCTTTGAAGGGATGAGAGAGTGCACAAAAGTGTGCATACTTGGTCAGTCTATCAACAATCACCATGATGACACTCTTTGCTTTAGACTTCGGTAACCCTATGATGAAATCCATGGAAACCTCATCCTAGCATTGATTTGGGATGGATAATGGTTGTAAAAGACCTGGGGTCTTAATTGTTTCCACCTTATTTTGTTGGAAAACCAAAAATTCTACCACAAACTTTTGAACATCAGTTTTAAGGCCATCCGAAAAAAATTCCTTCTTGACCCTGTGGTAGGTTTTTAAAAATCCTGAGTGCCCTCCTACTGGAGAGGTGTGCAATTCCAATAGTATCTTTTGTTTGAGTTGGGAGTTATTACATAAATATAAGCGATCTTTGTACCATAGTGAATCATTTTTCCATGTAAATGTATCTGATGTACTGTAATCCTGCTGCAACCTTTGAATGAGAGTCCACACTTTTTCTTTATTCTTCCATTAATCCCTTGCTTCTATTATCCAATCGAGTTGGATGATCGAGATAGCACAGAGAAAGGCCTCAATATCTTCATCATTTCTTGAGAGTGCATCTGCCACAACATTTTGCTTCCCTTTTTTAGAGACGATTTCAAAATCATAACCCAATATCTTGGTTACCCGTTTTTGTTGTTCTTTTGAAGATAGTCTTTGTTTAAAGAAGTATTTAAGACTATCATGATCTGTTTTGACCTTGAAGTGCCTACCTATTAGGTAAGGACACCATTTCTTCAATGCATGTAGTATTTCCATCATTTCCTTCTCATAAATGGGTTTGTGTAAGTCCTTTTCCTTGAGTGGTCGACTTTCAAAAGCTAGGGGCCTTCTTTCTTGCATTAGGACAACACCAATTCCATTTCCCGAGGTATCACATTCCACAATAAAGGTTTTTGTGAAGTTTGGAGTGGTCAAGACAGGAGCTTTGCACATCACCTCTTTAAGTTTTTCAAAAGCTTTAGTTTTCTCTGGACTCCATGAAAATCCATCCTTCTTAGTTAGTGTTGTTAAAGGTGCTTCTATTCTTCCATAGTGTCAAACAAGCTTGCGGTAGTAACCTGTCAAACCCAAAAATCCTCTAATATTCTTCAATGTTTTTGGAATCAGCCAGTCCATCATGGCCTTAATCTTGTTAGGGTCTACCTTGACACCTTCATGAGATACAATATGACCCAAATACTCTACCTCCTTCACTCCAAAGAAACATTTGGATGGTTTGGAATATAGTTGTTGCTCCTTTAGTAGTTGTAGCACCTTATCAACATGTCGCACATGATCCTCCCAAGACTTGCTATACATTAGTATATCATCAAAAAATACTAACACAAATTTTCGAAGGAAGGGCTTGAAAATTGAATTCATCAACCCTTGGAATGTGGAAGGTGAATTTGTAAGGCCAAAAGTCATGACCAAAAATTCATAATGGCCTTCATGAGTTCAGAATGTTATTTTTGGGATATCTTCTTCCTTCATTCTAATCTGATGATACCCTGAATGAAGATCCAATTTTTTGAAATATATTTCTCCATGTAGTTCATCTAACAATTCATCAATGACGGGAATGGGAAAATTATCTTTAATAGTGATATTTCTTGAATACCATTACCACCAGTGCAGAGTAAGAACTTTGGCTAGGTCTAATAATGCCAGCCTCTAACATTTCTTCAACCATGCGCTCAATTTCACTCTTCTGGGCATAGGGGTATCTGTATGGACTGATGTTAGGAGGAACACTCCAAGGAATTAGGTGAATATCATGGTCATGATTTCGAGTGAGTGGAAGACCTTTGGGAATATCTTCAAATACTTTGGAATGCTTATCAATGATCCCTTGGAGATCTTGAGGAATAGATGGCTTAGATGTTTGAACATCTAGTGAGCATAGTTTTGCAATAACACCTGGATGCCCCTTTTTCAATAATTTTGTCATGCCATTAGAGCTTATCACCTTACCGGGTTTCCCTGTGATACCTCTTAACTCAATTTCTTTTCCTTCAAATGAAAATTTTATGAAAAGTTCTTGAAAATTAAAATCCATTGTTCCTAATGATTGTAACCATTGGATTCCTAGTACAACGTCAACACCACCCATGGGTATAGAAATCATTGGACTATTCATTACATATTCCCCCATAGTAAGATTGATATTATTGCATTTTCCTGATCAATTGATAGTTCCTCCATATGCAATCATTACTTGAAACTCTGGCGCTGGATACACATAGCAATTGAGAGCTTTGGCTAATTTATAGTGAATGAAATTATGAGTACTTCCAGAATCAATTAGGACTATTACCTTTTTCTTTTTGATATATCCTTCTATCTTGAGGGTTTGAGGAGTGTTAATTCCAGCCAATGCATTACACAATATCGTGGGAGTCAACTCTTCAGACGAAATTGCTTCTACATTTTCATCTTGAGATGGTTCTTGTTCTTGTTCTTGTTCTTCTTCCTCTTCACAATCTATGTAGAATAATTTCTTCTCACCACACTTATGTCCCTTCTTGTACTTGCTGTCACAATTAAAGAATAAACCTTTTTCTTTTCTTTCCTCTAATTGTTGAGGTTTCAACCTTGTAGGTTGAGGTGTTTTAGAAGAAAGAGCATTATTCTCTCTATAAATGTTAGGATTGGTCCTTCTAGTAGCCATAGCCATATTTTTACTTTCAAAATTTCTTGCCACCCTAAATGCATTCTCCAATGATTTGGGTTCCCAAAGTCAAACCTCATGTTGAATATTATCCTTTAAAGTTCCTATGAATACATCAATCAAGTGCTCATCTGGAATATCTGTTACCTTTATATTCAATCTTTGGAAGTTCTCAATGTGCTCTGTAACTGAACCCTTTTTCTTGAGATTTTTCAATTGGCTAAAGAAGGTATTTCTCCTTGTATCCTCATAGTGTGTTCTCATTTCTTTCGTGAAAATTGTCCAAGTGATGAGTTATTTGTGAGAACAAAGCCATCGATACCATACAAATTGATTGGGTTCTAAATATAAATAAGAAATATGTACCTTTTGTGTATGTGGCACATTATGTAGATCAAATAATTTCTCCATCTGAAGTATCCATGTGATTGGGTCCTTGCCATCAAACTTCCACATATCGATCTTAGGAATGTGGTTGGTCTTCACCCCAAAGTTGGAGTTTCTCCATTCTTGATTCACCTTCCTTGTGTCCTCATCATGAATTTCATGGGATACATTTTCACTTTCAGATGTCCTCTCTATTAGAAAGTTTTTCAATCCTTCCATGATCTCCCCTTTTAAACCATCCATATTAGTATTTATTTCCTCAAACTTAGCTTACGTTGAATCCATCATCTCTTGTAGTTCATATTTTGTTACTATCTTCTTTTGTAAATCATTTATGTCCCTACGCATTTCTTCACCTTCATCAAGAGTCCATGTAGGATTGTTTGGAGGCTTATTTGGTGTAGGAGTTCCATTTTTGGGTGGCATGTTGGCCAGGTATCACTGTTGAACCTTGATTTTGAGGTGGTTATGCTAGAAAATATTTCTTCTATTATATCTCCAAAGTTTCGGCCCTTCTGGGTATGAAAATTTATTTTTTTGTAGTTCTCTGGTATTTATTCTCTGCAATGCCATAGGTCTGATCAAAATTGGATGTGTCAAATGGAATTTATGGTAACTTCCCCACAACTTGTTGATTTTTTGCCTTTCCAGGAGATCTCACTTGTATAGCGTGCCCTGCAAAAAATAATTGATATAAATTCTGAAACTCATACCATAAATACTACAGACATTCCACTATCCAATTCCACTAGTCTCACTCAATTTGGATACTCTAGGAAGAAGTTATGATTTTTTTACCTGGAACACCTTCTTGAGACTAGTCAATAGGACTAGTTCGATACCCTATCTTCCACAGGGTGTATATGAAAATGTAATATGATCCAGAAGATGAAAGTTTTACCATAGATACCTTCCTAATTTTTGTAAATAGCCTCCGGAGTTTAGGGTCTGAAACGTTACAAAAAAAAAATTATAGAAATTTTTTTGCAATGACTCAGTTCAGGATGATTCCAGAACCCTATCTTTCACAGACTGTATCTCCTAAAGTATAAGGCATAAGGAGCTGAAATTGTAACCCAACGTGCGTTTCTCCGTATACTAAATATTGTCCAAGTCGTTCCTTCTGAAACATTGCATAAAAACAGTTATAGCAAAAATTACAAGGTGTCTCATATGTAGCAGTGAAACCCTAAGAGCTTGAGCTTTGATACCATATGTTAAGAACCAAATGTCAAAATAGAATATAAAAACCTCAAAATAAGTACTCAACTCCTTGAAAAAGAGAGAAATTCAGATAATAAGCCTCTTCGAGGGGGCAACCTCCTTATGCCCACATAAATGTACAATTACAATATGATTCCAAATGAAAATGTCTCATTGGTATATATAGGAGACTAGGAGGTATAATTATAACTAATGGAATAAAGGAGACATAAATAAAATAACATTACTAATGTAATATGCCCCAATTAAGGGGTAATGAGGCACTATTTAGGGCTTTACAGTTTCCTTGCTAGTTTACCTAATATAGTGAAGAAACATGACTCCATGAGTATACTCCCTGTGGAAAAGTTAACTAAAGTTGTATAATTCATCCTTATTAGGTCTACTTATTAGGCCATGAACAAAGATAATATATTTATGAAATTACTTAGGTAGCATGGAGTGCTCAAGGAAATCATTTCAGATTGAAAAACATAATTGAAATAAATATTTTAAAGGTTTTATTACAATCATTGGGGACTTGACTAAACTTTAATAGAACCTATCATCCATCAACATATGGGTAGATAAAAATGTTGGCAAATATTTAACAGACAATGAATGTTTGTCATTGATGGAAAGTACAA
>ML776912.1:689436-699667 GCA_009831015.1 Picea engelmannii | reverse complement strand
TCAGTTGTCTTAGTAATTTCAACAAAAAACTTAGTGACTAAGGTTATTAAGGATATGATGCAAATGTATGCCATGAACAAGATCTCTTTTTTCCAATGATGCAAATGTATGCCATGAACAAGATCTCTATGTTCCAATGATGCAAATGAATCCTTGTATTAATGGAGTTTTCATATAATACTAGTCATCATACATCATTAGGAATATATGTCTATTAATTAATGATTTTATACAGATAAAGATCCAACACTTTAGTAATTTAGGACAACCTATCAAGCGATATCACATTTGGGCCATCATTGTCAAAGGAAATGGAATAATTTAAAATAAGTAAGTGCAATTTGAAGGCAACCCATCATAGGAACAATATTTATGCAAACATGAATATAGCTCATGGGGAGTTACATGTGGGTGGCCATGTATTCCTAAGAATGAAGGTGAATAACATCGAATAAATGAAGTTGGGAAGATGATCCAAGTCAATGTCCACATGTTGTGGGCCATTTGAAGTCCTAGGGGGAATAAAACTATTTTCATATACACATACATTGCTTGCTAATATTAGAGAACATAATCTTTTTCATGTATTGTTGCATAATAAATATGTATATGATCCTAACCATGCAATTTGATGGGATTTGAATTAGGGGGAACGAAATGGAGAATTCCAAATCAAGCCCTTATACATGGCCAATACGAATGCAATCAAGCTCAAGAAGTGAAAAGATAAATAGGTCTATTTTCAATGAAAACATCACACACATGATTTGGTAACTTGGAATATGGAAGATGCCATGATGGAGGAATATACAATTTTTTTAATATTTTTTGTTTGCACTAAGGCTAGGTATTCCAAGAGGGAGCGTAATGTAATACCCCATTTTTATCCTATGTGATATACATAGTTTGATACTAAATATTGTACATACATGGATATTTTTATTTGTTGTCAAGA
Source organism: Picea engelmannii (assembly GCA_009831015.1). Taxonomy (NCBI): domain Eukaryota; kingdom Viridiplantae; phylum Streptophyta; class Pinopsida; order Pinales; family Pinaceae; genus Picea; species Picea engelmannii. The sequence continues at coordinate 698,712 of ML776912.1, read as the reverse complement.
AATGTGGACTTTGTATTAATAACACCCATAATATATATTTGTCCATAAGTTGTATGGTGTATAAAGTTCCTAATAGTTTTCGAGCACCAAGTTCCTACTAGTGAATAATTAACTATCTAATTTATTTATCTTATTCAAATAAGACATAATTCTATAATGACATTGCAATGTAATCATGAAATGTATGTTAATATAAAGTGAACATGAAATTGTTTCCTAGTAGAAAGAAGAGGATATGATATGGAAAATGGTTAAAGGGGTATGCCACCATTCTAAGTATCAATGGTTGAAATCATATCTTATGATTGTAAAGGTAGCCAGTGATTAAAAACCTCTTATATGGATGAACTCCTATCTTATGATTTTAAAGGTGGCTAGTGGTTAAACACCTCTTTTATGATTGCAATGTTGGCATTAGGGAAAAAAACTTGGGAGTCATTTTTAGACCTCATGGTCCCATGTAAATAACTTACATATTCCTCATTTTGTTCTTTTGCAAGGTTCTCTTCCTTACATTACTTATTTTCGCTTACCTTCTTTCATCATCAATATGTCATTTTCATGTTCACTTAGGTTAGATATGTAGATATTTGACTAGCCATTATGAGTGTGAAAACATGGGAGGGATAAGTTTGAGTGTAGGCGATATCCTATGTCATCTCTTGATTTGTGTGAAGCAAAATTGTTGTTGGTATGGATTTGAATCCCTAGTTGAGCAACGATTATATGGACTTGGAACTATGCAAAAATTGTATCCTTTCTTGTGACATCAATTATGTGCTCTAATGGTGTCGTTGACTTATTGATTGTGGGGGTTGAAGTGTGGTTGCATACACCATTGCATGGTCCAACTAGTAGATGAAAAAAAGGAGAGTGAATGATGGAACATTGTGTAAATATGGAAGATGATCAAGTACATCACACCCTTGAAACTTCAAAGTTTTTAAATATTTATCAATAATGATCATCGAAGTGTTACTATTTTTAATTGAATTCATATTTTTCAATAATGATAATATTACATAGTGGAATATGTTGATGTTAGTGGTAGCATCATACAGGTATTTCCGCACAAGTCTATGTGTCTAGATGTGTGGAAATCGTCCAAATACTTCTACTCTTGAATTTACTTTAATTAAAGGAATTATTAAAGTAAATTGTTTTTATTTAATTATGTAATTAATTAGTTGAGTTATTTATGAAACATGCTAAATGTACTTAGCATGCAACATGTAATCAAAATCTTAAAGTGAGTGTGAGAAGTAATCTCAACCGTAGATCACTTTGGAGATCAGAAATAGATTGTAACTCATGATTATAAAAGAAAGGCTAGGAGAAGGAGGAAGACACAATTCACACAGATAGCAAAGGATGACCTTTGCTAGTGTGGAGTCTCCAAGGTCACACTCAGGAGTAGAGAAGGACCTATGCTCGAGTTCTTGGATCACGAAGGATGGCGATTCAAGAGGACCAAGGATTACACTTGACATGTGTTGAGGGAGTCAACCCAGAGTATTGGATCATGAAGGAATGTGGTTCAATATCTTGGATATGTGAATAAGGACCTTCATATAGAGATCATACAGGTCAAGGAAAATAGATAAAATAGGCATACACAAGTGGGTTTCAACAAAAGGAAGCCACAGGAGAGTGTTGTAGCATACGTAAATTTTCGTACAGGTTTTCCATACACATATGTGGGCCACAGAGGAGACATTCACTAACATCTGTAGTCATAGTGGGGAAAGTCATGGATATCTGTGAGTCATAGAATAGAAGGTTGTGGATGCCTAGAAAAGAGTGCCAAAATTGATTGTACAACATGTTATCCCTTGCCAGGTTAGTCTCCAGTTGTATTTCTCTCGGTGGGTCATTATCCCTGTTATAGGTGCCTCGATTTTAGCATAATAAAATCCTTCTCAACATTATTTTTCCCTCCGGGTTTTTTCTAGGGGTATTTACCAAAAACTTCTGGTGTTCATGTGTGCTTGATTTGGTTTCCTAGTTTATGCTTTTGTTGCATGATATTGAGTCGAATATTTCAGTAGCGTATTTTTGTTTTGTGAGCTACTAATATGATTGTAGTAAGGAAATCACTAGATAACAAAATACATAGGTGCTAAAGTAAGAATGTATACATGGTATTAGAGCATACCTAGGGTTGAAAGAAAATTCTATAGAATCTTTATAACTTAAAAATGAAATTCAAGTTGTCTCTTAATTAAAATGAATGGGTGATGTCAGTGTTTGTGTGAGGAGATGTGATCACATCACTTTAGAGAGTTACACCCCAAAGTCATTTTTCAAAGTAGCGAAACTTTTGTTGTAGGAAATATTTTTTAAATAATTTATGTTTTCCAATTATTATATTGGATTATTTACAACAAACATCCAACTAACATAAAAGAAGAGTATTAATATGGAATGAAATTTTAACATCACAACTTGAGTGGGCCTAATGGTTAAGAACGTGTGTTTTCTCCTAAGAGATCATAGATTCAAATCTAGAGAGGGGTAGGGTATGTGCACCTTCGTAGACTTTAGCAGTCAAATCATTGCACAAAGGAGGTCCCATACACCAATTTGGTGTTTAGCTTGGCCATGACCTTAAAATTAGATTATTATTATAATTATAATTATCATAAACTGAAAATGACGCAGATCATAACATTGATATTAGGAATAATATATGTATTAAAACACAATACTACCACATCAACCCAAAAGTTACTGCTCAAAGCCAATTACAACATCACAAATGACTTACAAATCATGGCATCGACATATCAACATATTAAAATTACTTAAGAAAAATACTTTCACATCAACCTAAAAACATACACCTCAAAGCTAAGTTCAAGTAAAGTTTTATATTATTAGTACCTTCCAAAGCAGGTACTATAGTAATCGATTAGGTGAAAAAATACAATAATTTACCCAACTTATCTTAATGTTTGTCCAAAATATATATTATTTGGATTTTTTTTTAAATATAAATTATTTATTTTATTTTCTCAATTTCATATATAGATTTTTTCATTGGTTCTTAAGTTTTGATGGGATTTAATTACCCCTGGTGTAAGCGATTTTGATTTCTCTATTTTTCGGGGTTTTAAATAACTTAAAATGACAAATTTTATGTTTGTTCCATTTTCCCTGTCCCACTGCGTTTTCCTCATCCCCATCAATGCACTAACAATTTTATTAATTATAATTGCCTCTGACACCACTGCGTTTAACACCACTATAGTCGATTCCTTGTTCCTTTAACACCATCGAAGTCAATGTCTTGTGCCTTTAACACCACCGCATTCGATGCCTTGTCTCTATGGTGATCTGTATGCATTGAAGAAGTTAGTATGACTTTAAAGTGAAGTGTAGAAAGGAATAAAAAAACCAGACACCATGAAACCATAAACGATGGTAAGATCAATAGATCCATTTTTTCTTTCATATTGTGTTGAGCTTAGAATGAAGACATCTTCTATTATCAGAATCTATGTTTATTTCTGGTGAAGAGAAAATTCGAACATGATGATGGAAGTACATGGGATGACGGTGTTTATAGAGGTGTTAAGCAAATAGTGGTAGTCTATGCTTCAAATTCCATTTATTCTATCAAGATTGAATATACAGGTGACAAGGGATGTTCTTTCTAGTTAGAGAAGCACGGTGGCAATGGAAACGGAAGAGGCAAAACTAAAACGACAATTAACAAGTGCATAACTATGAAATATTGTAGCTTTGAATATTTTACTTATTTATGAATATTGTAGGAGGTCGTAGCTTTGAATATTTCACTTAATTATGAATAATGTACAAGGTCGATAACGGAGCAGGGTTGAGGATATAAATATCAGGCTGGACTATCCTACATAGGTAAGTTCATTCAACCCATGATGATGTTATAAATTTAATGGGGATGGTTGTATGAGGGTTTGGGGTGGAAATTACCATCTAGATATGGATTATAACAAAGACTAATATTGTTAATGAATTCATTAACAATACATGTGGGAATAAGTACTTGGGATTTTTCCTCTAAACATTCGAGGATTTCGTTCAGAAACATTCAAACTCTCATTCATGGACTAATCATTGAAGCTATGCTATTGAAATATCATTAGTGTGGAATAACATCAAGCAAGAAAATAGTAAGGAAGATACCTGGAGTTGATTCCCTTAGCTTTAAGGGACATTGGTTGTCTACCCACAAAAGGTTATGACATGATTCAAATAATCTCAGGTAGAATTTTCAAGTACAATAACTACTTTGGTTCAATACTAGTGCTACTTCTATTGTTTTTACTGCAACTCCTACAACAAAGTAACATATCATTAAATTTGAGATACAAAATAGGAAAAAAAAAATTAACCTATTACAATCATTAACATGTTTAAATCTTTATTATCTTGAGTACCTGGAAGGATTTTTTTTTGAGTTTTTGATAGGGAAAAAGATTGAGGGATTAATTCAAGCACCGAGTTGTTTGTAAAAAAGAATTGTAGCAGGTTATCTAGAAACCCACCATCGTCGGGGCATCTGTATGGATGGGTGTCACCATCTAAACCAAAGAAAAAAAAACTTTGTCGATTTCAGTATGCCATAACCACATCTCCCATTTCTATTTGTACAAACACTAAGAGTTTTCTCTCTGTGGGGGTTAACATGCCATGCTACCTCAAAACCCTGCCATGGGAACTTCTAATTAATATTGATTTATGGGGCGTTTGATAGGCCATGTTACCTCAAAACCCTACCATGGGAGATTCTTAATCATATTAAAATGCGGATATTCCTTGGGAATTGGTAGTTGGAGATGCATTTGGAAACAACGAGTATCCTCTTCTGGTTTCCAAATATTGTAATAGAAATCCTTGCAAGGAAGGTGAATATTGTAATATCAATCCTTGCAAGGAAGGAGATAGGACATACATTGAGTGGGTGTCCTTTTTTTCTAAGAACAGTTGTGTAACTCCTCCTCTAATAACTCCTCAAGTGGATGCCTTCTTACTTCCAGAACTGAGAACATTTCATGCCAAGAATAACATGACAATGATGCAGTGCACCTCGTCTCTAAGACATTTGACATTGTAAATAGGTACCAGAATAGGTTTCAGTGGTGTGTCTTTACGATTGGTCTACATTATAATCTTATGCTAAGAATATCCTAGTGGTGGTGCACCCTTATACACCCATTTAATGATAACTTTAGCATTAGTATGATACTAAAAAGATGGTATTTAGCATGGTATTTATCAATTTGCAAGGACATGAATTTACATTGTACATAATGGAGGAAGAGTAGGGTTGAACTGAGATTTTACTTTAACCTCAGTTTCTACTATTCAGAACAAGAAAGGAAATACCTTTAATTAATGTGTATATGGGAGAGGGATAGATTATTGAATGAACTGGGATTTTACTTCAACCTCAATTTCTACAATTTAGAATGAGAAAATAAATCCCTTTAATTAATGTGTATATGGGAGAGGGAGATAATATTAAATGATTGTGTTATTCTATTGGATTAACTCTTGACTATATTATTTTATATATGATTGTGGACAAGAAAAAGAGTAGTTGGTTTTTTATCATGCTATTTTGTTTGTAGATTCAAAAAATAGAATGTGATACTAGTTTGTAACATCCTTGACCACCCAAGCCTAGGGCATGGTACTACAATTATACTCTAATCTTATGACAACCAAAACGTAACATACCCATCCATATACCTGTTGGGATATGGCACACAAAAACTCTTGCAGAACATCATACATATACATCTTAACAGACAATTTCACTATGCTAATATACAGATTAATGCGGAAATAACAGTAATCTTACAAATACAACATATACAGGAAATACTCATAAATATAAAACATGTACAAATACACAACATGTAAATGAACATAGAAATGGTACTTATCTTTTTGTAGAAGAACACCAATTGTGTACAGACCTTCCACGAATCTCCCATCCATAGACCACATTGCTCATCACTCTGAGCAGTGGGTCACCCCTGAGATAGGACTAAACTTCACCTGGGTAAACGGATGCCTAGTCTAGGCTGAGACAATGGGATGGTACATAGACAATCAGGAAGGATTCCCTCCAAGGAGACAAATTATACAAACAACCTACAACCTCTCATTCTCCACATGCCTGTCCCACCCTAAGAAGTGTGCCCCTTCTCTGCTCAATAGTACCTCGGTTACCCCACTTCCCTTCCAAGGCTTCAACAATAGGTCGGACAAGAATTCTTAGAGCACTATAGTTGTTGTTGGGCTCCCTCTAGAAGAAATCACTTCCCCAACAACCTTTATCACCTAGAGAGAGTTGTTCACAGGTATGAATACATGCTTCTTCTATTCCAACAAACTCTCTCACATGGAGAGAGTTATTTGCGGGCCTAACAACCTGCTTCTTCAATCCACGGGCCTAATAACATGCCTCTTCACTCCTACTCCTAGTCAACCAACAATAGGCTCAGGTGAAGGCAACAACTGAAATCGGGTAAGTAAACAGAAGATGCCAGCCAACCATGCTCAACTAAGGAACTACGTTGGAAACAACAACCAACCATTAAGATACGGTATGGGTTTAGGCCATTACAGTGCGTCGGGATTCATAGGAAATACACTGGATAACTCAAGTATAATTGTGGGTCCCAGAGGTGCATGCATGCTCATAGGTCGATAATGGAGGTCATGGCTTAGTGCATGTGTGCATGCATGCATGGGAAGCCTCGAAAGAATGGAATGAACCCCCAATAATGAAGATTTTTCCAAATATAACTGCATGCGCCAAGATTGACACATGTCTTTCTTGGAGCCCATTCCTCTCCACTTGGAGGTCATTCCTTTTCCCAAAGGAACTTAGGATAACATGAGTTATTTCCCAAACCTTAGTCTTTTAGGAAATATATTATAATATTCCCTTAGAGATAAGCCCTCAAGCTTAGCCCTTTTTTCCTATCCTCTTAGCCCCTTGTCTTTCCCTACCTAGTGGATATTAGTCCCCCATTCTCTTTTATCTTAGTTAGTCTACACACATCGATGTATTTATATTAATAATATGAGTATTTACATATACAAAAATAGGCTCATTGGCCTTTAGCATCTAGGCTCTATGACCTAATAATAACATAAGTATCCTAGCTTATAATCACTTGGCTCACTAGCCTATGAAACATGTTACATTTACAATTACAATTGGGGCTCAATCTTCGGATATTACAATCCCCTCCCCTTATTTTTGCAATGTCCTCAATGCAACTTGTTTATACATGTACAATTCAAATTCTTCAAAAATCTCCAAGCTTTAGCTATTGGAACCTTGTTATCCATATGTTTATCTACTTTCCAGCACCAATTATGGTATTTATACTGCAACTGGAAGTCAATTTCTATATTCCATAGAGATGCTTCCGGAAATAATTCAGCTCATTGTTCCATTTGGCACACCCTCCTTATGGAAGCTACCATGCCATAAGCATCCTTGAGTTTCTTCCTCCTTATTGCACTCACCCTTTCGGGCTCAGGCATCCATTCATTGCTACACAGTCCTTCAATGATTCATCTTTCCAAGGATTTCACACACAAGGAGAGCGTTAACCCATTACCAGAACCCCAACAAGGTTCTACAATTATAGGGCTTTAGCGTCCTTAACAATAGTTGTTCTTTCCTAGCATTCCATATTTAATCAATATTATCTCATTTGCATCACACACATGCAGTTATCATGAGAGAACATAAAATAATTCATTTAGAACTCAAACTTATTTCATAAGTAATTCAACTTTTCTCCAAAATATGAAATTCAATTTCATAATTTTTCATTGTTGTTGCAATAATAGGATGCAGTCTTTTTTTTGGATTTCAACAAGCACCATGCTAAATACCATTTTTCCTGCAATGTTTCTTTCTTGCATTCAACCAACAAATTGTCAGTATATATTGTACATCATACTCTCATTGCAATATGTACAAAAACCTTATGAAGTGTTCTTAGAATTGTCTATAACTAAAAATTCAATCACAACTACAAAATGATTTATTAGATAGAATGAATTATCATTCTATACACACGCCTGTTCATAATTAATATCAGTAAGTTCATTACTTATTTTTTCTGAACATAAAATTTCCTATAGTCAATGCTCATTTGACTACTTCACTTGCAAATTTTCTATTGCAATGTCCTAAGAGCTCTTGAAATGTTCAAAACTCCATGAGTTAGTGTTGACGGGCGAAATTGACCTCGTCAACTGGAGGGGTGGATCCGGTCCAGGGATTTCTAAATAACCCAAGCCGTTTGGATTAATCCACTCCGACGGGTTTAGCGGCTCTGTTAGCCGATCTAAGTCTTAGGAAAATGAAAGAAAAACTAAGCTAAAGAAACTAATCTAAGTGAAAAAACAACTTCTGGAAACTATACACAAATCTAATATATATATATATATATATATATATATATATATATACAGTTTACTAACTAATATTATAAAACAATAACTCTACTTATTAAATGTTCAGTTATCAATACAATTAAATATCAATTATATATACAGTATTTACAAAATACAAATTTTGATCGAAATCTGCAAAATCATCTGTGAATTGTCTTATGACAGCAAAAGCTAGCGTTTTTGGATTTTTATAACTTTTATGAAATAGAAATAAAACAAAATCTATCTAACTAAGCAATAAAAGTAATAATATGTACTATATATCTATCTAAACTACAGAGAATTCTCAAATTAATTGACTATTAAATTGCAAATAACAAACTGACCTAAAGTAGCATTTCTTATTTGTCTTGTGCACAATACTCAATTTCGTTGTTTGATGGGGGAAACCCACACCAAATTTTCCAAAAGCTTCTCGTAAGCAGAAAGCAGTGACGCTTAAATACGAATGGCAGAACAAACAAGACATATAGCAACAACAATTTTATAGTTTACAAATAATCACATTAAGATAAATCCCACTGCGAATATTTGTACATAACTGCTCATTTAACAAAGAAGATTAACCTTCTATTAATTAAATAAAAATAGGGTAATTGTTGTAAATAAAATGAGATACATCAAATGTGGACAATACTTAAATCATATCGCATCAACGTGTAACAAATCTTGATATCTAAAGTAGTCAATAATTTGATTACAAATTGAAATGCACAAAAACTTGAACAAAAGTAAGATAAATTGAAGCTAAAGCCGTACAAAAAATCCACTTTCATTCGAGTCTGTATAATCATCAGTCCA
>ML776912.1:641147-666694 GCA_009831015.1 Picea engelmannii | reverse complement strand
TTGTACATACATCTTGTGTTCTTTGTGTTCATTGTGGTGATGACTTGTTGATGATATATTGTTGATATATGTTGCTGATATGTGCTCACATCTAAATGGTTATAAATGACAACAATGGGTAATGAATAAATGTTGAATGCTAACTGATGAGTTTTTGTGCAAGAGGGAAGTTTTGGGAAAAAGAACCCCACACTCATTCACGCCCCCTCTAAGTGTGGTAGGTGTGTCCAACACTCTTGTATTGAATGAAATACAAATTAATTTGTAGTTAGAAATTCCTAATGACAAGTGGAAAATTGAAGTTTAACTCACAAAAATAATATGAATTAAAATTATTATCCCAACCAAAAGAAAAGGATAACAAAATTAAGTTTCGTTACATAGAAACAATTCAACAAATACAAGAAGCTAAGTGATGGTTAATTTAGAAGAAATTGTGGAAGACATACCAAACATAAATCATCAACTGGACTCCATCCTATAATTATTATTCCAACCAAAAGAAAAGGACAATGAAATTAAATCTCGTCACATAGAAACAACCCAACAAGCACAAGAAGCCAAGTGATGACTAGCTTAGAAGAAATTGTGAAAGGAACACCAAACACAAATAATCAATTGGACTCTATCCTATAATTATTATTCCAACCAAAAGAAAAGGACAAAAAAACTAAATCTCATCACATAGAAACAACCCAACAAGCACAAGAAGCCAAGTGATGGCTAGCTTAGAAGAAATTGTGGAAAACACCCCAAACACAAATCATCAACTAGACTCTATCCTATAATTATTATTCCAACCAAAAGAAAAGGACAAAGAAACTAGGTCTCATCACATAGAAACAACCCAACAAGCAATAGAAGCCAAGCGATGACCAGGGATGATTTTAATGATGGAAATTTATTTTAAAACATAGTGTCCTTGGCGAATATTAGTAATCCTTCATATGCCAACTATAAATGTTTGGCGATATTTTTGTAAAAAAATCAAATTTCTAAGGATTTTATATAGTTTGTATTAAATTTTGGCGATTTTTAAGGTAAAATAATTTTATCCTATAGAATTTGGGCGAATCAATTTTAAAATAGTGAATCTTGTTTTTGGAAAAACTATGGAAAATTAGCCCATGAATGAAATTTAGCCCCTAAAATCATCCCTGGCGATGACTAGATTAGAAGAATTTGTGGAACACACACCAAACACAAATCTTCGACTGCACTATATCATATAATTATTGTTCCAACCAAAATAAAAGGACAAAGAAACTAAGTCGTGTCACGTAGAAACAATCCAACAAGCACAAGAATCCAAGTGATGGCTAGCTTAGAAGAAATTATGGAAAACACACCAAACATAAATCTTCAATTGGACTCTATCAACATAAATATTCAAACCACCCNNAAACCCCCCCCCCCCCCCCACAAAAGGAATTTGGTGATGGCCTAATCTTCTCACAAAAACTCTTGTATTGAATGGACTCGAAGTTGTTGCTAGAACTCGCTAATCACATGTACAAAATTGTTCCTAAATCCACAACAATTGCATCACTTTTAACTATTATTCCAACCAAAAGAAAAGGACAAATAAATTTAGTATCACCATCTACATCATGCTTACTGCTTATGATTTCATATGAAAAAGGAATATTGTGCAGCAATATCATCATGATTATTGCAAGATAAAATGTTAGGTACCAAATCTATTATAATAAGCAGAAAATAGAAACACTGAGGAAAATACCAGTGGAACAACAAAATGTAGAGAACCAAAACACCAAAGATGATACCTTTATTGATACAAAGAAATGTTCACTTTCCTCTTTGAGGGGAAAACCTCCAGCAGAGCAGTGCTCTATTACAATAATTATCAAGAAAAAACTTTCTTGTGCCTTCTACTCCTATTTACACTAAATCTATCTTCAAAAGAACAGTCTAGAGGAAGATATTTCTAGAAGCGAAAGATTCTATTAAGTCTTCTTACATTAGACCTGTTCACATTATTAACTAGGCTTTATTTATTAATATCGACCTTTATTACATGGAAAATATGTTCTTCTACCTACATGAGGGGTTAGGGACGTTAGGTCCCTAACGTGTCCCCCCCCCCCTTGAAAAATATTATTTTCCTCAATGCTAGAGATGAGGAAATTGTTGTAGAATAGTAGTTGACTCCCAGGTGGCATCTTCTAGTGGAGTATCCTTCCATTAAGCTAAAACTTCCTTGATGGTGTGTTGACGGAGACAACGCTCGTGTTGGTCCAATATTTCCCGTGGGTGCAACCAAATGGAACCTTCTTCATCCAACTCTAGTAGACTCATCTAGGTTTGGAATTTAGTGTCAAACACTTTCTTCAGGCCTGAGACATGAAAAAAAGGATGCAGCTTAGAGTGACTGGGCAAGGCTAACTCATAGGACACTAGCCCCACTCGTTTGAGAATAGTACAAGGACCATAACATTTGGGGGCGAGTTTTTGACAGTGTCATGCTTTGAGTGAAGTTTGATTGTACGGTTGGAGACAGAGAAACACCTAGTCCCCTTCAACAAATTGACGTTTAGAATGACCCTGTTATGCCTCTTTCTTCATGTGATTCTAATCCATGACCAAGTTTTCTTTGAGAGTATACAGAATGGTTGTATGGGACTGTCAGATTGCAGTCAACCTTCTGAACCTTAGAGACACATGGCATGTATAGGATAATCGATGCCATTTGTCCGTAGACTACTTCAAAGGGATTCATACAAGTGGAAATATGGTAAGAGGTGTCGTACCACCATTCAGTGAGGGGTAACCACTAAACCCACTAATTTTGCCTATTTGATCTAAAACACCTCAAATATGTTTCAAAACACTTGTTGACTGCTTCAGTTGGCCATGAGTTTGGGGATGATAGGTGGTGTTAAGATTCCATTGGGTTCCCTAGAGATTGAATAATTATTTCTAGAAATTTTTGGTAAAATTTTGATCACAGTTAGAAACAATAGAATGAGGCATGCCATGGAGTTTGAAGATATTATCCATAAAAACTTGAACAACTATGGAGGCTATGAAAAAGTTTTGAAGAGCACATAAATGAGCATATTTGGAAAGACAAACCAAGACCACCATGATGACTGACTTATTGTTTGATTTAGGTAATCCAATAATCAAATCCATAGAAATATATGTCCAAATAGTAGGTGGTAGCGGAGGTGATTGGAGTGTGCTGAGAGTTTTGAAGTCTCACCTTTATTTCATTGTCAGGTATCACATTCGGCCACAAAGGTGTGAATTTATTGTTTCATATCATCCCAAAAAAAGGAACGTTGACCCGTTCATAAGTTTAGGCAAAACTTGAATTCCTAGTTGTAGGTGAAGCATGAAACTCAAAGAGCACTGTGGATTTAAGGGTCGACTATTTTCTTAAATGTAGACTACCTTTATAGCGAAGCTCTTCATTGTGCCAATAGTACCCTATAGAAGCTTGATGATCCTGTTGCAATTTTTGGATTAGGCTAGAAAGTTTGGGGTCTTGGCACCATTCCTGATGAGCAACCTAAATCCAATCTGTGGCAATGAATGAGAGGGAAAAGAGGGACCCTTCTTCTTCATATTGCTAGGAAAGGGAATCAGTCACCACATTTTCTTTTCTCTTCTTCTAAATTATCTCATAATCATACCAAAATAGATTGGTCACCCATTTTTGTTGCTTTGAGGAATGAAATCGGTTGTTCCATAAATACGTTAGGATTTGATGATCCGTTTTAATTTAGAATCTTTCCCCCAAGAGTTAAGGGCACCAAGGATCCACTGCATGCAAAATAGAAAACATTTCCTTTTCATAGATTAATTGGCCCAAATATCGCTTCGACAACTTTTTATTGGTGAAAGCCAAAGGTCATCCTTATTGCATGAGGACTACCTTGATGACTCTCCCTGATGCATCACATTCCAGAACAAAGGTCTTGGTGAAGTCAGGTAGTTCCAAGACAATAGTAGTGCACATAACAACTTTCAAGGCTTGGAAGGATTGGTCAGCTGCATGCACCCAAATGAAAGAATTCTTTTTTAGGATAGCTATGAGGGGAGCCGCATTTTCTCCATATTTCTAAACAAACTTGCGATAATAAACCGTTAAACTTAGGAAACCACATAAACTTTTAATATTTTTAGGGCGATGCCAATTCTGCATAGCTTCAATTTTCTTCAGATCCACCCTTACACAATCCTTGCCAACAATATGACATAGGTACTCAAATTCAGAGGTGTCAAAAGAATATTTAGAATGTTTGAGGAAGTGTTTGTGCTTGGAGAGGAGATGGAGAAATTGATCCACATGGGTGAGATGGCCTTGCCAATTTTTACTATAGACGAGAATATCATCAAAGAAAACTAACACAAAGGAAAGAATGAAAGATATGATTCATGAGGCTTTGAAAAGTGGAGGGGGAATTATAGAGAACAAAGGGAATGACCAAGAACTGACCATCATCAATGAGAAATGCAGTCTTGGGAATGTCTTCCTATTTCATACATATCCGGTGGTAGCTAGAACGCAGGTCATGTTTAGTAAAGTATTGAGCCCCATTGAGTTCATTCAGAAGGTCATCTATGAAAGGAATGATAAATTTCTCCTCGATGGTAAGTTTGTTGAGGGCACAAAAAATCATGACACACGTGACAAGTTCCTTCCTTCTTGAGGACTATGACTATAGGGGAAGAATATGGGTTGGTATTGGGAAAAATAACACCCGATACTAGCAACTCTTGGACTTTTTTCTCAATTTYATTTTTTTGAGCAAAGGGATGATGATAAGGGTGAACATTGGGAGGAATACTGTTAGATATTAAAGGAATGGAATGGTCATGGTCACCACGGGAAGGGGGAAATCCATGGGGATTTTGGAAAATAACTTGATGTTGGGAAAGGACAGATTATAGGTCGGGGCGCATAGAGGGTGTTTGGACTTCTTGAATGGAATGGAGTTGGGAAATGATACCAGAATGACCTTTTTTGAGTAAATTTTCCATGTGGTGGGAACTGATAATCTCTGTAGAGCCTTCAATAATTGCTTGGAAATTATATTTTTGGCCCTTCTATTGGAATTGCATGGTTAAATCCTTAAATTCCATGGTGATGGGGGCCAACTCATCATGGGGCCTAGAGTGTGGAGTCATTCATCACCAAGTACAATGTCACAACCACCCATGTTAGTAGCAAACAAGTGATATTTAAAGTGATACTGACCAATTTGTAGGTGCACATTTTCACAATGCCCNCCCCCCCCCCCCCCCCCCCTTGCATATAGAAATTGTTGATTGCACGAATATAGAAATTGTTGTCTTGGGAAAGGCAGAAATGAATGAAATTATGAGTGCTTCCACTATCAACTAGGATGATGAATTTCTGGTGCTTAATGTACCCAATTAACATGAGGGTTTAGGGATTAGAAAAACTAGTGAGAGAATTCAATGAAATCATATGTTCAACTTCAGGAGGATCATAGGGAAGCGTAAGATCATCTTCTTGGGGTAGTGCTTCCTCAGGTGAAACCATAACAACTTCATAAAAAAAATCCTCTGAAATGGTCATAATAGTTTATTTTATTTATTCTTGTACCTTGGAAAGTATTTCTCATCACAATTATAGAAAATACCCTTGAGATGGCATTCAACCATTTCCAGCTACGTTAATTTTTGTCCCTTGAGGGGAGTGGCCTGAGGGGTAGGAGTGGGGGGTTTAGGGAGGGTAATAAGATCGATTTTTCTACTCTGGGCAAGGACGACCTATTGTGCCTCCTTGGCACATTTAGTTGCTTCCAACCAAGTATAGGGGTGATCCATGAGGACTTGGGCTCATATTTCATCCTTGAGGCCATTTATAAAGCATTCTCAGAAGAAGGCATCTGTCATACCCTCTGTTCAGAAAGCCAATTGATCAAAGGCAATGATGAAGTCTTCCACTATGCGAGAGTGTTTCAACTTGGTTAGAAAACCTAAATAGTGGGTGTCTATGTCAAAGCATGCATACAACTCAACAAAAAACTATGTTCAAGAAACATACCCTTGGAATGCATTACGATTCCATTGCCACCATTTCCGTCATTCTAGATCCAAATAGAGAACATCGTAATGAAGCTTGGTCAAGTCATCAGTAATGCCATGCAGGGGAAAATAGTTTTCCATCTTGAGTGACCTAGGTTGTTGGATCTGAGCCATCAAAATTGTTCACCTCAACTCTAGGAAGACGGGGGTCATGATTGAAGGATTTGGAATGATAGTGCAGAGGCTAGTTGGAGTCAACACCTTCAACATGGAGGGGTGGGTCAGAAGAGGAAGGACCCTGGAATTTTTCCATGAATTTTTTGAGAGTGGAATTGATTTCTTCAATTCGACTAGTGAGCTATTCCTAGATGTAGTCCACTTTGGCATTAACAACAGAAATGTCAAAATTCAGTTTCTGATTGGTTTTGTTTTTGGTGTGTAGGATCCATTTAGGGATGATGGGTGGGTCTATGGACAAAAAATAAAATAATTGATATATACGAATACGATCAATGAAACCATAGGAAGCCAATGGAGTAAGTGGTCAATAAGGGTATCGAGAAGGGGATGGGTCCACAGGGAAAAAATAATGAAAAATGTTAGGTATCATTGTGATCAGGGTGAAGAGTGGAATATAATGGGATAGGCCCCAAATAAAGTTGTCGACAAAGGGGTCAAATCCATGAAAAAAAGGCTTGAAAATGATAGGTACCACTATGATCATTGCAAAGAGAGGAATCCAATGGGATAGGTCCCGAATAAGGGTGTAGAGTTATACTCTAGCCTAAAGAATACTACAATGGAAAATGGCCCAAATTGTTAACTGAAAAAATTCTATATGAATTTCACAACTAGAATGTAGGAGACAAGGTTGTATGACAATATCTCTCATCTATTTCTTTTTTGTTTTGTTTCTTTCCCCAATGGTTAGGGTTTACAGGGTTCCTACAGGAAAGGGGTTTCTCTATGATATATCTCTCTGATATATGTGTAGGGTTGAACAATATTACTCGAAAAAATATCTCAAGGCACCAACTAAGGAGGTTGGACCATACCCTAAGTCGTATGACCCGATTACCTAGGTACTAAAAGTATCTTCTCAAGCGTTGTTCTATGTGTCAGTGTAATAGTTAGGTGGGCAATCAGATAATCTAGGGATGGTTTTAGGAGACCTAGCAGACTTTCAATATACCTGACAGTACGTGGGAGTGATGGTCATGTAAAGATTTTTTCTGATGCGATACTACTCAAAGGGTACCAACAAGTGTTACAAACATTTCTAGCAAGGTGAAACTTTGGTTTCTAGACAACCCCATGAAATTGTTTGTATTTCATGGCATGTTATTCCCCACCAGAGATTTATCCACTGAATGAAAGATCTTTGTGCTTTAAATATGCCGACAATACATGTCTCTACCCTGGAAAAAAAATTCCCATAGTTTCTGTAGAGGAAAGTGCTCTGATACCACTTGTTATGTACCAGATCTACTATAATAAGCATACTATATATATATTGAGGAAAATACCAGCAGAGAAAAAAAATTTAGAGAACCAAAACACCAAATATGATATCTTTATTGATAGAAACAAATATTCAGTTGCCTCTTCGAGGGTACAACCTCCAACAAAGAAATGTTCTATTAAAATTATTCTCGGGACAAAAATTTCTCATGCCTTCTACTCCTATTTATACTAAATCTATATTCAAAAGAAAAATCTAGAGGAAGATATTTCTAGAAGTGAAATCTTCTATTAAGTCTTCTTACATTAGACTTGTTCACATTATTAACTGTTGAAATATTGTAGCTACAAAGAGTATTCTATTTTATTATTAATGTATTATTCATTAGATCAATCCCATTTTTTGGATTGATCATGTCAGGCATTGTAAATGACCAAATCCTCTTTTGCAGATTGGTCAAACCCTAATTGTAATATGCATAATGAG
This sequence comes from Picea engelmannii, assembly GCA_009831015.1. NCBI lineage: Eukaryota > Viridiplantae > Streptophyta > Pinopsida > Pinales > Pinaceae > Picea > Picea engelmannii. The sequence continues at coordinate 658,722 of ML776912.1, read as the reverse complement.
AAGTCGGCCCCCAGAATTAATTAAAGTGGTTATAACCACCCAAAAGGAGAATTCATCCCTGCCAGCGAAAAGACACATCCTTTCAACACCTGCCAGATTGTATAAATAAAGGAGGCTAGCGCCTCATTTGTTCACTCACTCACTTGTTCATCAGAGAACAAGTTTGGAGTTGCAGTTGAAGAAGAAGGAAGAGAGAGAGAGGAGCATACTTGGGAGAGGACTTTATGTATTGTTTGGTTTATTCTCTTGGCATTGTATTGGCTATCTATATTAAGGAAGTTTGTTTTCTTGGGTTTTCTCCCCCATGAGGGTTTCCCGGGATAAATGACGTGTCTCTTGTGATTGTGTATTTCTTAGTGATCCTACCTATGTTATGGTTATCTAGTGAATTGAAAAGAATTCTAATAATATCTTAAACTCTAACATGGTTTTAGAGCTAAGATGAAGAGAGAATCTTTCACAAGAAGAAGAAAAACGTCACTATTGTCGTACATGAAAATTAGGGCTTTTTATTAAAGAGGAATTTCATCCCAAAAGCCATCTAGAAAGGTGTGCCCTTCCTCAAGGAACTCTTTGGCACCTTCAGTGCACTTTTTCAGTGGTTAGATCTCCCGAAAAGTGAAACCCTAGTTTTCACCAGTAGCAGAAAACCAGAAGCACCACTTCAGAAATCCGTTGGTCAAGTTTGAGGGGGAAAAAAATTTATTTTCAGAAATCTGATTGTACCAGTATACTCACCTCAGCTCAGCACATCCAACCCCTTGATCAGAATTTCAAAATTTGAAGTTTGAAAAATTAGGGTTTCCTCATAAAACCCCAAGTTGCAGTTGCAGTTGCAGTTTCAGAATAAATTTCAATTGCAGTTTCAGTATCAGTTGAAGTATCAACTGTAGTACCAGTTGTATTCACCCTTGAAGTTCTTAAGAGTTGGTAATTATTACCGTTGCTACTAGATGGTGCCACTACCGAAAAATGCTATCAGAGGTATGTACTCACATATGTTTAAATGGTTAATCTTTAAAATGTATTCGCAAGAGAAGGGATCTCTTGCCATAGATCCAGAAGGATCTCAAGACCCAACACATTCAGAGGGATAATGCAACCTAGGTTTGATTATTCTAAATATGCATCTATTTTTTTTGACATTATTTTGATCTAGGTTTCATGTTGAAGCTATGACCATCATACTAACCTTTGATCAAAATCTAAGTCAAAGTATTAGATTGATTAAAGTTAAGATCATAGAGTTTATTCTCTAACCCAACCTTCTCTCAAGATAACATATTGTCCTAGTACAGAAGACAGGTTGAAGAAAGCACCTGTCATCTTGAGTGAAGGAGACTTGGAAGAAAAGAACCACTCTCATTCTTGAGGACAAGACACCAGGTTCCAGGTTTTATTAATTAAGTTGATAAGATTCAAAGTTGCACATGACAAGTTGATAACTACCCCTTTACAAGTAAACACTATAGTTGAGATAGCAGTCTTTGAAAAGTATTATACTTGGTAGCATGTGAACATATTGAGATAAATGCTTAATGTAATCATTTGCCAGATACAACTAACATCTCCTCTAGGAGAAACTTCTTATGTTAGTTCCAGGTTGCCATGGAGGAATGTTTGAGTGCTGACCTCACTTCATATTGTATTTCTTACTTTTGATCTTTTGCTTCAGACAGGTCACAAGTGATAGCTCTAAAGGATATACTGTGATTATTATTTGTGTCTTTTTTTTATCTACTATTATCAAAAGAGTATTATTCTTGCTTGTTGTTTTGTTGATCTTGTTTCATGTCACATGTGATAATCTTGAGGAAGCTATAGTTGCAGTAGGAAACATATTAGATGAAATATGAAGCAGACTATGTACATGACCATATACACTCATGTACCAAAGAAGATGAAGAAAAATCTATCTTTTGATATTTAGAGTATCTCATATGAAGATCGATTGAAAGAAGTAGAAGGCTCCAAATATGACCGAACATTAGAACAATAACTCATAACAGAATTGTTCAAAGGTTATTGAAGTCACCTTGATGGGAAGAAGAACTCGTTTTAAGCCTAACTTAGTCATTCATATTTAGACTTGGTATTCAACACCAAGTATACCCTGTAAGAGATGATGAAGTCCTTGTAGACTCAGAAGAAATCGAGAGTAATCTTGATCTCAGAAAGGATCAGATGAAGAGACAACTTCCAGGACTGGGCGATAGATGTCGTGAGAAGACTAGATCGTAGCTTCATAAACTTCTAGGAGATATGAAATCTCTTGGGAAGATTCCCTTGTTTCAGTAACAAGAAGGAATCTAGTTAGAAAGACTAGGATATGGATTCTTCTGTGAGACTAGAAGAGAAGTCAGTATTGACATCCAATATTGATCTATACGGATCAAGCATGTTGCAGATGTATAAAATCCTGATGTGTGTCTAGAGGATTCTCCCAGCAAGAGGGAGAAGACTATGACGAGACACTTACTCCAATAATTGAAGAAATAGTTCCAATATTTATGAAGACAACCAGAACAACCATGATTCATATGTAGTATGAGATACAAGGGGAACAATCCCCATATTTTAAATTGAGTGGAATTTGGTGCATTACATTATTTGGTTCATGGAGACATGACTATATTGAAAGATAAAGTTACCTCCATGAAAGAAGAAGAGCTACCTTCAATATAAGTTATTGAACCACTCTCAGATGAAGTTGTTTCCATGATGGAGTAGAGGAGTTACTCCTAGACTTTAGCAGTCACAGTGAGAATGGAGCAACCATTCTCAGTTATAGAGCAGGTGCAGGTGTAGAGTACCAGTTCTAGAAGGAATAATTGTAGAAAAAGGAGAGAACATACTCTCAAGCAGTGAGACAAATAGTGCCTTGCAGAGAGCACATAGATCTAGCACATGATTGTGCAGATTGAGTTGCAGTTGAGCAAGTGTACCAGAATGGTACAATGTAATGAGAAAATTTTAAGATTGAAGATAGAAATACTCATGTCTTCCAGTTGAAGGAAACTTTGTACATGTTGAAGAAAGATCCTAGATCTTCGTATGAAAGAATTAACAGTTTCATGACGAGCTTGGGCCTTACCAAAGAGTAAAGTTGATTCTAACCTTTATCTCAAGGTTATGAATGATGAGCCACTGATGTTACTACTATATGAAGATGATGTATTCTTAACAAAGATGAATAAAAGATCATCACAGATTGCAAAAGAAGCTTGCTACAAATTTTGATGAAATACCTAAATGCATTATCTCTTAGGTATTGAAGTTTGACATAGCACAGAGAAGATCTTCCTTAATCAAGGGAAGTATGCAGTTAAAATGAAGAGGGTTGACATGTTGAAATTTAAATCCATGTACATACCCATGGAAATGAAGTTGAAGCTCCTAGTAGATACCTCGTCATAATTGGTTGATGATACAGACATATTATTGATTTAGTGATGTATCTGATGAATACCAAGCTAGATATATGTTTTTCCTTGAGTCAGTATCTAGTAGAAGCCATACGTGTTCACATTGTTGCTGCAAAACATATGATGAGATACCTTAAGGGTACGTTAGATTTGGTCTCTATTATTCTAGAGATCATGACTTCAAACTGAGTGGTTACACCAATTCAGATTGAGCTAGAAGTGCTTCTGATAAAAAGATCACTACAGGATGTTGTTTCAGTCTGAGTTCAACCATGACTTCATGGTAGAGTACGGAGAAATTCAACATTGTTCCGAGCACAACAAAAGAGGAATACCTTTTTGCATGTTCCGCCAGTTGTGAAGCCGTATGGCTTCGGATGTTGTTGAGAGATCTATTTGATTTGGAGATGGAAGCCACCATGAGCCTATGTGATAACCAGAGTTGTATAAAGATAATGGAGAACCTTGCATTCCATGATGAGTCAAAGCACATAGATATTCGATATCTCTTCATTCATGATATGTTGCAGAGAGGAGCCATAAAGATCCAGTATGTTAGCACGAATGAACAAGTTACTGATGTCTTTACCAAGCCTCTATCTCATGTAAAGTTTGAGCACTTTCAAGATAAGCTTGGTGTAGTCCTAAAGGACCTCCCTCGAAAGGGGGAGTAGTGTTGTGATACTAGCCCCATGATGATGATGTGCCAAACTAGTGTTGTGATGCCAGCCTCGTGTTGATGATGTGCCAGCCTAGTGTCATGATGTCAGCTTCATGTTAATGATATTGTGTTGACAGTCTCGTACTGTGATGCTAGCTTCATGCTCTGATGATGTGTTGCCAGCCTCGTGCTATGATGCCATCTTCATGCTGATGATGTGTTTCCAGCCTTGTGTTGTGATGCCAGCTTCGTGTTGATGATGTTGTGTTGTCAGCCTCGCGCTGTGATGTCAACTTCATGATGATGATATTGTGTAGTTAGCTTCGTGTTGTGATGCCATCCTTGTGTTGAAGACTCTCAGCCTAGTGTTGATGTTGATGATGCTCCAGCCTTCGTGATGTGATGTTGTTGTTGTTGATGATGATGCTCCAGCCTTTGTGATGTGATATTGTTGTTGTTGATGTTGCATCAACCTTGTGTTTTTATTGATGATGATGATGTATTAGTGTTATACCAATCCATGTTGATGTAGATGATGATGCTGCTGCCACTTCATCTTCTCGCTGAAGATGATGACGATGATGCCACTTCATCTTCTTGCTGAAGATGATGATGATGATGCCACTTCAGCTTCTTGCTAAAGAAGATGATGATGATGATGTTATTTCATCTTTCATGCTAAAGATGATGATGTTACTTTAGCCTCATGCTAAAAATATTGATGATGTTACTTTAGCCTCATGCTAAAGAAGATGATGATGTTACTTTAGCCTCACACTAAATATGTTGATGATGTTACGTTAGCCTCATGATGATGAGGATGATGATGAGAAAAACTTTCGATGATTTATAGATATGCCAGTCAATGTTCCAAGATGTTGTTGATGATGTTTCCCTCTCTCTCGCCTGATGTTGTTGTAGAATACCCTTCTTGTTAAGGGGGAGTGTTGAAATATTGTAACTTCCAAGAGTATTCTATTTTATTATTGATGTATTATTCATTAGATCAATCCCCTTTTTTGGATTGATCATGTCGGGCATTGTAAATAACCAAATCCCCTTTTGCGGATTGGTCAAACCATAATTGTAATATGCATAATGAGAAGTCACCCCCCAGAATTAATTAAAGTGGTTATAACCACCCATAAGGAGAAGTTGGCCCTGCCAGTGAAAAGAGATGTCCTTTCAGCACCTGCCAGATTGTATAAATAAAGGAGGTTAGCGCCTCATTTGTTCACTCACTCACTTGTTCATCAGAGTGCAAGTTTGGAGCTGCAGTTGGAGAAGAAGGAAGAGAGAGAGAGGTGCATACTTGGGAGAGGACTTTCTTTATTGTTTGGTTTATTCTCTTGGCATTGTATTGGCTATCTATATTAAGGAAGTTTTTTTTGTTGGGTTTTCTCCCCCATGAGGGTTTCCCAGGATAAATGATGTGTCTCTTATGATTGTGTATTTCTTAGTGATCCTACCTATGCTATGGTTATCTAGTGAATTGAAAAGAAACCTAATAATAGCTTAAACTCTGACATTAACAAGAACTTATTTATTAATATTAACCTTTATTACATGGAAAATATATTATTCTACCTACATGAGGGGTCAGGGAGGTTAGGTCCCTAACATAAAATTACTACATGAACTAGGTATAAACACTAAAGAAATGAAGGAAGAGTTCGAAGATGCACAACATACCCAACACAACAAGTAGTATCTCCATATAATTGTGGCTACGAAGAAAAGAAAAAAATGTTCCAAGCATAAGAAAAAATGGAGGGAAGTAGAACAAAAGTTCAAGATAAGATATATGGTAAAAATGTCAAAAAAGTAAAGAGGTTGTGTGGACTTGTGTAGTCATGATTTAAGTGTTAGCTTGAGTTAGAATAATAATAATTTATTTATTTTTAGGTTGTGTGGACTTGTGTATTCATGATTTAAGTGTTAGCTTGAGTTATAATAATAATAATTTATTTCGTTTCTTTATCTAAGTTAATATTACATTTAAAACAAGAACAAAAGTTAGTAGTAATTTTATTTGTGTCATGTAATAATTTTAGTAGGTTGATTATGCAACATTTCAAAAAATAATTAACCTAGAATATTTAATTATTTACATATATAATGAGTTACATTGTAATTGAAGTTATCAAAAAAGAACAACAAAGATATTGGTCATAAGACTTTTACATAATAAGTAGGAAGGGAACATTACAACAATATCATCATCATCACTCAATAAAAATATAGTATGGAGTATGGATAGAAGCTAAAGTTAGTGAGGAAGTATTACCATTAGATGCACAACTCATGCATAACCAATAGAAACATGAAGAGAAAAAAAAATGCTATGCAAGAAAATGAGGAAGAGGGAAGATGAAGAGAAATTAAATTTTACATATATGGAGATCAAATTTAATATTATATGGAAAAAATTAACCAAGAGGTAGGTCATGTAAAAAGCGTTGATACAAGCAATACAAGGAGAATTAGATAAGAAGAATTTATTATAAATTAGGTGGGTGTTAAGTTATGTGATAGTTATGTATGTGGCTTAGGTGTGATGTCATTATTAAATTATTTGTCTGAATTGCATTTAGTTAATCTAGTGTTTCTTTTATTATTTTACCATGTTTAGGTTTGGTGTTGATATGGTTGTATGTCCATTGGTTGGGAAAACAATTGGGTGATTTTTTTTTTAAATTTAACATTGTTATTGTAACATACCCAACCACCCATAGGTCAGGGTACGCTACTTGCAAGCCCTCCCTTGGGATTCTTTCTCTCATCGATACCTTTTTAAAATTTAAAGATACATAAAAGAAAATACTTTAATGACATGCACAACAATATCCAATAAGCATGCATAATCTAAGATTCGATTAAACGATAATTAAATATACAACGAAAATACATTCATATACATGCAATTGATACCATAACAAAGAGCACTTATTTTTATGAAAGATGACACCAGCTGGCTGCAGACCAAGGACATTCCACCCAACCATAGACACTACTATTCTAAATCTCAACAACAGCGTCACCCCCGAGATAGGGCTATGAATCCACAAGGATGTATCCAGAGTGTTACTTGGCTTCCCAAACCAGTCAGCACCCAAGATCTCACTGGCTTCCCAGCTCTCACAGAAATCCAAGTACCTAGCTCTTTTCTACCTAGCTTGCACCACCTGAGAGAATGAACCTCCACCCTTCTCTGTCACACTGCCCCTCAGGCAGTCCTTCTCCTTAATTCGGGCTCCAGCACAACTGGTCTAGAATCTTGATGTTGGAACTCTCAGGAATCGTAGTTGTGAGCAATGTTGGATACAGGCCAAAACATATTAGACATGTGGGCCTCAAGTCATGGCTGGATCACTCCAATGACCACTACAACCAACTATCCCGTGGCTAATTCTTTGGCAGTTCGACTTCCTTTCCCCGAGCCAAGACATGGATGACAGATGGATCAATGAACGGGTAAGTGGGTGCATGGAGGTGTGTGCATGAAAGTGCATGAGGGATATAATGGTGTGAATGCAAAAGTGAAGGCGCAAACAAGCCAATGACCAACCCCCCAATTAGACCAGAGATGGGTTTAAGTAATTTCAGGGGGAATCAAGAACCTCCTGAACTTCCCCAAGAAGCTCACATAACAGATCATGTCCCTTAGACAAAAAGGGTAATTAGAATAGGAATAAACACTTAGCCCCTCAAGCCCCCTCTCTTGTGGAATCATAGCCCCCTATAACTCTAGTCCTTGTCCGTCTAGCAGCTAGTCGTGTATTTATTATTAATAATGATAAAAACATTACATGTCTTGGGCACACTTGACTTTTAATATATTTATTTGGCACTCTGGCCTCTTAGCATTATAAAAATACAATATTTAAAATGGGGGTTCAAAACCTGAGGTGTTACATCCCCTCCCCCTTATTTTGGCACTGTCCTCAGTGCATATACAAAATAGAGATCAAAATCTCAAATTTATTCAAACAGTTGAGGGTATTATGCCCACATGGAATCTTCATGCTCCCAGGTAGCATACTCAGGACCGTAGTGGGTCCACTGAACTTGTACCATCTCTATAACTCGATTCCGGAGCATTTTGACTTTTCTGTCCAATACCCGCACTGGTTGAACCTAAAAATCTTCCTTTGTCTCTACCTGAATCAGATGCTAATCAATAACATGGTTAGGGTCATGTACATATTTCTTTAGTAAGGATACATGAAATAAATTATGCACATTCATGGAAGCAGGCAATGCAAACATGTATACAACTGGCCCTATTCTATCTAATATTTCAAATGGACCATAGAATCTGGCTGCTAGCTTTGTACAACTACCCAATTTCAAAGAGATTTTCTTGGGCTTCACTTTCAAAATTACATGCTCCCCTACTTTAAATTCTCTAGCTATCTTGTTCTTGTTTGCATAAACTTTATGTCTATCTTGAGTTGTCTTTAAATTCTGCTTGATCTTAACCACCTGGTCTTCCATGTCCTTGAGAAACTACGGTCCAAGTACTACTCTATCTGTTGGGTTGTCCTAGCTTACTGGAGTATCACATTTCCTACCATACAAGGCTTCAAATGGGATCATTCTCAATGAATCTTGATACCCATTATTATATGCAAACTCAACCAAGTGTAAGTAATCTTCCCACTTAGATGGCTTATCCATCACATACAGTCTCATCATGTCTTCAATTATTCGATTGACTCTCTCTGTTTTCCCATCTGTCAAGGGATGATAAGTTGTGCTAACATTTATATTTGTGCCAAATTCTTTAAACAATCGCCTCCAAAAATTGGAGGTAAACTTTGTATCTCTATCTGAGACAATTGTCCTAGGTATCCCATGCAACCTAGCAATTTCCTTCATGAAAATTTCTGCAATATTAGCCGTTGTATGCGCTGTCTTCACAGGCACAAAATGAGCAGCCTTTGCTAATTTTTCAACCACCACCATGATTGAATCATGTTTCTTATTCGTTCTGGGTAATCCTGTGATAAAATCCATGGTGATCACTTCCCATTTCTTCTCTGGGATTGTCAATGGATGCAGAAAACCCATTGGGTTCCTATGCTTTCCCTTCACCCTCTGACATTTCATACATCGAGTGATGTAATAAGCAGCATCCTTATTCATTCCCGGCCAAAAGAACTAGCTTCTTACTGCTGTAATTGTTTTCTGGTAACTGGGATGTCTAACATAAGGGACATCATGCATTTCCTTCAGTACCAAAGTCCTTAGTTCTCTAGAACTAGGAACATGGATTATGTTTTTATGCATGATTAATCCATCTTCCTTTATCTCATACTCCTTTATTTTTTGTTGTACATCTCCTTGCTATAAGTTTTCCTTTACTTGTAGGTAATGCTAGTCTGTAACAAGACCATCTAAAATTCTTCTCTTCAATTCTGACTGATGCATACTGACAGCAGTAGAATGCATGATATGCACTCTTATACTAAGTGCATCGACAAATTTATTCTCCTTTCCCTTGATATGCTTGATATCGAAGTCATATTCACTTAAAAATTCCAGCCATCTTGTTTTCCTGGCATTCAAGGTCAGCTGTTCAAAAATATACTTCAGACCAATGCGGTCTGCCCTTAATTCAAATTTCTTCCCCATGAGATAATGCCTCCACATCCTCAAGGCGTGAACAATGGAAGCAAGTTCCAAGTCATGCATGGTATAGTTCCTCTCATGTTCCTTAAGCTTTCTGGACTCATATCCAATGACATGTCCATTTTGTGTGAGGAATCCCCCAAGTCCTTACTTGCATTCATCTGTACATACCACAAAAATTTCATTTGGGTCAACAATCGTTAACACAGGTGCACTAGTAAGTAATTCCTTCAACAGATTAAAATTATTTTCACACTTGAGTGTCCGTTCAAATTTAGTTCCCTTCTTTTGCAAAGAAGTGATGGGATGAGAAATCTTAGAGAACCCTACTATGAACCTTCTGTAGTAGCCAACTAATCCCATAAAATATCTGACATCTGACACATTTCTGGGTATTGGCCATCCTCTAATGGCTTAGATCTTCTCTGGATCTACTGCTATGCCCTGCTCTGAAATAATGTGTCCCAAGTAATGGATCTTCTTTTGATAAAAATAACGCTTACTCAACTTGGCATACAACTGATGTTCTCTCAGTACTTACAATACTAGTCTTAAGTGATGTTCATTCTCCTCTTCAGACTTGAATACATAAGTATGTCATCCATGAATACTATGACAAACTTATCCAAATAATTTCTGAATATTCCATTCATTAAGCACATGAAGACAACTAGTGCATTGGAAAGTTCAAAAGGCACCACTACAAATTCATAATGCCCATACCTGGTCCTAAAGGTTGTATTATGAATGTCTTCTTCCTTGATTCTTACCTGATGGTATCCTGCCCTCAGGTCAATTTTTGAAAATATCTTTGCTCCTCTTAGTTGATCAAAGAGGTCATCAATTCGGGGTAGAGGATACTTGTTCTTTATAGTGTACTTGTTCAGCTGTCGGAAGTCAATACATAGCCTCAAGGTTCCATCCTTATTTTTGAAAAAACGTATTGGTGCTCCCCAAGGTGAAACACTTGGATGTATGTACCCTTTCTTCAACAATTCTTCCAACTTCATTTGTAATTCTTTTAACTCTAGTGTGCTCATCTTGTAAGATGTTTTTGACACTGGGGCAACTCTTGGTACTAAATCAATTGAGAAATCTATCTCCCTTCTTGGTGGAAATCTTGGTATTTCTTGGAATACATATTCAAATTCCTATAGTACCGAGAAATACTCGAGGCTTGGCCCCTTTGTATTATCTGTATCTTCCACATGAGCTGCATACAATTGACATCCTTTCCTAAAACATCTTTTTAGTTGTAAGGCTGAAATATCCCTTATAGAGATGGGTCTTGGAACTCCTTTCACAGTGATATGTTTTCCATTTCCATCAAGACATGTAAATGTCTTGTTATGACAATCTAGGAAAGCATGATGCTTGTCCAACCAATCCATTCCAATCAGAATATCATAAGACCCCACTAGTACGATATTTAGATCAATACTAGTATTCATGCCATTAAGACTTATGGAACAACTTCTGACCATATCATGGATTCTTCTTTTGGTTCCAGTGGCTAACTGAACCAAACTTGCTTTTCCAAGTTTACTCTTCTCAAAATGTAATCTATCCACTATCTTAGGATCAATGTAGCAATGAATTTCTCCTGAATCAAACAAAATAGCAACAGGTTGATTTATGATCTTACCTTCCACCTCGATCATATTGAACTGGTACTCTTCTTGTCGATCATCTAAAGATGCATAGATTCTTCCCATATCTTCGACTATTGTAGCCTCTTGGATGTTGTGCACAGTCTTCACTCTATCCTTTATGTGTGGGAAATCCTTGTACATATGATCTTCCTTGCATCCCCAACATTGGATTGGTGGTCTTCCCCTTTTTCTCAAGGAATATTCTTTCTTGAAATCCCTTTTAGCATATTGATCTTGATGATTTATATTAGGCTCATTCCTATTGAAGGGAGTTTTGAATCCTTTCATCCTTTGATTGGACTTCGCATTTTTCTTGTCCTTCCAAGATTTGTGTAGGGACTCTCTTCCCTAGCCTTGCTCATACATGTATTTAGCCTTCCTGATGGCCTCAATCAAGGTCTTGGGTTCATCATACTTGATATTTTCCTTATAAAAGGTTGGCAATCCACTTAGAAATATCTTTATTTTCACTTTCTCATCACCAATGAACCTGACATACTTTAACAATCTCAAGAACTTCTTCTCGTATTCTTCCATAGTCATGCTTCCCAACCTGATTTCAAAGAACTCCTGCATTTTCTTGTCATAGAAATGCAATTAGAGGTACTCCTTCTGGAAGTACTTCTTGAACTACTTCCAAGTGATCCCACTTTCATTAACATGTTCCACTTGCTTCAGTTGGTCCCACCACATTGCAACTTTCCCATGGAAATGGTAGGTGGAAATCCTGGCTTCTAGGTTGGACAAATAGTTATGAAACTGAAAATATCTCCTGAGCCCAAGAAACCATGCTTTGACATCATCTTCCCTTTCTCTTTCACCATCGAAGGAAGGTGGCTTGAGCTTCCTCATATCTCCTTGAAAACTATCTACCTCTTGTTTCCTTCTTTGGTGTCTGACAGGAGACACCTCTAGACTGCTTATAGGATCTTCCGATGCATAAAACCTTATTTATGATTTAGGAGGTGAGTGGTGTCCATGAGCTCTGTTATCACTTCTGGAATAACTAGGTCTTCCATGATCATTCATTCTTTCATGGCACTTGCCTTCTTCCTCTTGTCTTGAGTTTGATCCCTTCTCCATTTTTCTCTACAACTGATTTAAGCTCTACAACACTAGAGCATTTATCTGACTTTTCTCTCTCATCAATCTCTCTTTGTCTACTTTGTAGCTCTGCACTTCCATATTCAGGCTTCTTACTGTTTCTAGTAACGTTTCCTACTCTCCTTTTCCCTTGCGTCCATTGGACTCTGTCTCTGCATTACCAACCCTGGTATTCTGGGCTTCAACCTCCTTATCATGACTAGAGGCTCCCTCACCTTCTTCCATTTCCTCAATACGCATCATGAGATGATGTGCTGAAGTCCCTTAAATCTGCAAAATGTGCAAGCGACCATTTTGTTAGAATTATGCATATGATAAGCAAAATTTCCAAACCATGCTACAAGTCTCTTTCTTTTGTTTTTGGTTCATGGAGATCATGTCCCCATTCTCCAAAAATAACAGTGTCCTCTTATCCTTGGTTGACACAGAATTTCATCCTACGCAGGTGCTTCCTTCAAACCACCTTCCCAGGTGACCACGACTAGAAAATGTGGCTAAATACTTCCATAGCACCTTTATGTCTCGAATACAACCTATTCATCCCTTAGCCCCCCTTCCCTCAACTCTCAATATGAATATGACCACGGACATGACCCTGCGCTTATCTGAAAAAGTGCTTGTCCAGAGCTTAAGGACTTCAGATCTTTTAGCCAGGACTGGATCAATGGTCCTCATCCTCTTTCACAATCAATGATCGAGGTCCACTTCGGTTATCGACACTTCAGGAGTCTCAACTTTCCTTGCTTGCCTCCTCCCATAACACTTTTACCCAGAGTTCATGATCTATCGACGGGTGTCCTCCCACAGATCAGTGGTTGTGAGTCACTTCGGCTCTTCGGGCTTTGGAAGTTTCAAACATTCCTCCCACACTTTCTCCCGGAGTGCTTTCACTCGAAGTCAAGGATCCTTCGATGTGTGTCTTCTAGAATCAGTGGTCGATGTGTAATCTGGCCTTTAGGAGTTTTTGACCCAATGCAACATGTCACATCTTTCCCCTCCAGAGTGCCCAATCTCCGAACTGCACGATCTATCACCATGTGGAGAAATACTGGAAGTGGACACATGGAGCAATCAGGTGGGTGAAACATGTCACATTCTAACTGACTTTTCAATAGTTCAAATTATCAAAACTTACTGACACGTGGCACACATTCCATGTGTCCACGCCATCCCAGGTGACGTCCGCAAGACATGTCACTTCGGGAAATTTCAGGGTCCACATCACCTCTTGGTGATGTCATCATTCCCCATCACTTCAGATCTTTGAGCTTCGAGACTTCGAGATTTTCCATACCGACACACTTCCAATTCTCCCGAACTCTGCATTCCCAAACTGACCAATCTGTTGCCATGTGTCCTCCTGGATCGGACGACTCAGATTCACTTGGGGTCTTCACCCAGAGTCCATGGATCTGCACCGCGTGTCCTCCTTAATTTGACAATTGAGGCTTACTTCGGGTCTTCATACTTCGAAAATATCAAATTTTAAAACTTATCTAACCTCACTGGCTTTTATCCGAAGCTATGGATCTGGTGATGCATGGCTCTCGACAAATCAATGGTTGAGATCCTTTTGGGTCTTCGGGTTTCATAAGTCTCAAATCTCAACTGAAAACCTCTCGAACAAATTCATTCGGAGTTAGTAATCTACTAACACATAAAATCTTAGAGATCGACGGTCAGGATCTACTTTGAACGATCTGACAATCAACGTTTACTTTGGGTCTCTGGCTCTCCGAGCTTCAGGATTTTCAACTCTCAACTTCTCCTTGCTCTCTCTTTCCTGGAGTGCTTTTACCCGGAGCACACGATCAGTTGACGCATGTCCTCCTATGGATTGACGGTCCCCATCTACTACGACTATTCAGAGTTTCGATGTTCGAGCCCTAACCTATCACATCACTGCATGCCTTTCAATTTGTGGGGGCATGTATTGGTGGTTTGGAGTAACCCAATTTTTGCCCCGCAATTATCCTGATGCTAACACATAACCCCTTGGGGAAACCATGGTTTGGATTGTGGGACTGCCTTGGGAAATATCTCATGTGACACTTGGTTCCCTGCAATGCCTCATGTTCATTGATCTCCCTCTCCCATGGGATCCAATGGTTGTGACCTTAACCCTTGTTTCCTTTTCATTGGATGACCCCTGTTCGCCTGTCCTCCAATCCAACGATCATGGATCTCTCTTGATCCTACAGTGGCGATCACTCCTGAATTCGAAGGGGACAATCATGATCCTTTGAACCCCTTACATGGGTCTTTAATGTTCTATCTCCCACATAGATTATGCAATGCCATTCCTCCTGATCTTTTCAACTCCATAGTCATAATTCGATCTCAACCCCGAGACTCTGACCAACAGACCCAGCCCATACCGGCTCAGTGTTTCAACTAGAATCTATGATACCAAACTGTAACATACCCAACCACCCATAGGCTGGGGTACACTACCTGCAAGCCCTCCCTTGGGCTTCTTTCTCTCATCGATACCTTTTTAAAATTTAAATATGCATAAAAGAAAATACTTTAATGACATGCACAACAATATCTAGCAAGTATGCATAATATAATATTCGATTAAACGATAATTCAATATACAACGGAAATACATTCATATACATGAAATTGATACCATAACAGAGAGCACTTATCTTTATGAAATATGACACCAACTGGCTGCAGACCAAGGACATTCCACCCAACCGTAGACACTAATGTTCTAAATCTCAACAACAACGTCACCCCCCAGCCAAGGCTATGAATCCACAAGGACGGTTCCAGAGTGTTACTTGGCTTCCCAAACCAGTCAGCACCCAAGCTCTCATAGGCTTCCCATCTCTCACAACAATACAAGTACCCAACTCTCTTCTACCCAGCTTGCACCACCTGAGAGAACGAATCTCCACCTTTCTCTGCCACGTAGTCCCTCAGGAAGTCCTTCTCCTTAATTCGGTCTCCAACGCAACTGGTTGAGAATCTCGATGCTGGAACTCTCAGGACTCACAACTATGAGAAAAGTTGGATCCAATCCAATGCATATCATACATGCGAGCCTCAAGTCACAACTGTAACACTCCAGCGACCACTACAACCAACTATCCCATGGCTAATTACTCAACAGTTCAGCTTCCTTTCCCCAAGCTAAGACGTGGATGACGGATGGATCAATGAATATGTTAAGCCCTAATATTGGATCATTACCCCTTAATTGGGGCATATTATATTATTAATTTTATTTTATTTATGTCGGCTTTAGGTCATTAGTTGTAATTATACCTCCTAGTCTCCTATATATACCAAGGAGACATTTTCATTTTGAATCATCTTGTACTTGAACATTTAAGTGGGGTAAAAGGAGGTTGCCCCCTTGAAGAGGCTTATTATCTAAAATTATCTATTTTTCAAGGCGTTGAGTACTTTTTCTGAGGTTTTCTATGCTATATTGATATTTGGTTCTTAACATATGGTATCAGAGCTCAAGGTCTTGGGGTTTTGCTGCTACATCTGAGACACCTTGGCATTTTTGCTATAACTTGTTTTCTACAACATTTCAAAAGGAACAGATTGGAGGATATTTAGTAGATGGATCAAGGTACGTTGGGTTCACAATTGATCTCATGTGGACTTATAATTTCAGAGATATAGCCTGTACAAGATAGGGTTCTGGAATCATCCTGAACTGAGTCATTGCGGAATTTTTGCTATAAATTTTTTTTTGTAACGTTTCAGACCCTGAAATATCGAGGATATTTATAGAAATTAGTAAGGTATCTGTGGTAAATAGTTCAACTTCTGGGTCATCTTAAATTTGTATATACACCCTATGTAAGATAGGGTATTTGACTAGTCCTATTGACTAGTCTCAAGAAGGTGCTCTAGGTAAAACAATCATAAATTCTTCCTAGTGTATCCAAATTGAGTGGGATTGGTTTCATTGGTTTCATTGGATCGTGGATAGTATGTAGTATTTTTGGTGTGAGCTTCAGAATTTTATTTCAATTATTTTGTGTGGGGCATGCTATACAAGTGAGATCTCCTGGAAAGGCCAAAAATTGGCAAGGTGTGGGGAAGTTACCGTAAATTCCACTTGGCACATCCAATTTTTATCAGACCTATGGCATTGTAGAGAAGAAATAACATACAACAACATAAAAGAAAGTTTCATACCTAGAAGGGCCGAAACTTAGGAGATACAACAGAAGAAATATTGTCTAGCAGAACCACCTCAAAATCAAGGTTCAAAAGTGATACTTGGCCAACATGCCACCAAAATAGGGAACTTCTACACCAAATAAGCCTCCAGAAAATCCTACTTTGACTCTTGAGGAAGGTGAAAAAATGCGTAGGGACATAAATGAACTACAAAAGAAGATGGATTCAATGGAATCTAAGTTGGATACTAAGATGGATGGTTTAAAAGGGGAGATCATTGAAGTAATGAAAATTTTCGTAACAGAGAAGACACTTGAAAGTGAAAATGCATCCCATGAAATTCATGATGAGGACACAAGGAAGGTGAATCGAGAATGGAGAAACTCCAACTTTGGTTTGAAGACCAACCACGTTCCTAATATTTATATGAGGAAGTTTGATGGCAAGGACTCAATCACATGGATACTTCAGATGGAGCAATTCTTTGATCTCCATAATGTGCCACATACACAAAAGGTATGAATTGTTTCTTTATATTTAGAACCTAATCAATTTGTATGGTATCGATGGCTTTGTTCTCGCAAATCACTCGTCACTTGGACAATTTTCATGGAAGAAATGATAACACACTATGAGGATACAAGGAGCAATACCTTCTTTAGCCAATTGATAAATCTCAAGCAAAAGAGTTCAGTTACCGAGCACATTGAGAACTTCCAAAGATTGAATATAAAGGTAACTGATATTCTAGATGAGCACTTGATTGATGTATTCATAAGAACTTTAAAAGATAACATTCACCATGAGGTTCACCTTTGGGAACCCAAATCATTGGAGAATGCATTTAAGGTGGCAAGAAATGTTGAAAGTAAAAATATGGCTATGGCTACTAGAAGGACCAATCCTAACATCTATAGAGAGAACAATGCTCCTTCTTCTAAAAC
>ML776912.1:613243-629350 GCA_009831015.1 Picea engelmannii | reverse complement strand
TCTGGAGGCGTATTTGGTGTAAAAGTTCCCTTTTTTGGTGGCATGTTGGCCAAGTATCACTTTTGAACCTTGATTTTCAGGTGGCTCTTCTAGACAATATTTCTTTTGTTGTATCTCCCAAGTTTTGGCCCTTCTAGGTATGAAACTTTCTTTTTGTAGATTTCTAATATTTCTTCTCTGCAATGCTACATGTCTGATCAAAATTGGATGTTCCAAGTGGAATTTACAGTAAATTCCCCACAACTTGCCAATTTTTGTCCTTTCCAGGAGATCACACTTGTATAGTGTGCCTCGCACAAAATAATTGATATAAAATTCTGAAACTCGCACCAAAAATACTACAGACTATCCACAATCCAATGAAGCTAGTCCCACTCAATTTGGATACTCTAGAAAGAAGTTATGATTTTTTTACCTGGAACACCTTCTTGAGACTAGTCAATAGGACTAGTCAGATAGCCTATCTTACACAGGGTGTATCTACAAATTTAATATGACCCATAAGCTGAACTGTTTACCACAAATACTTTACAAATTTCTGTAAATATCCTCCATAGTTTAGGGTTTGAAACATTACAGATAAGTTTTTATAGAAAAAATTCCGCAATGACTCAGTTCGGGATGATTCCAGAACCCTATCTTGTACATGCTATATATCCGAAAGTATAAGGCCTCGGGAGATGAATTTTGAACCCAACGTACCTTGATCTGGCTACTAAATATCCTCCAAGACGTTCCTTCTGAAGCATTGTAGAAACAAATTTATAGTGAAAATTCCAAGGTGTCTCAAATGTAGCATCAAAACCCCAAGACCTTGAGCTCTGATACCATAGGTTAAGAACCAAATATCAATATAGCATAGAAAAACCTCAGAAAAAGTACTCAATGCCTTGAAAAAGAGATAATTTCATATAATAAGCCTCTTCGAGGGGGAAACCTCCTTTTATCCCACTTAAATGTTCAAGTCCAAGATGATTCAAAATGAAAATGTCTCCTTGGTATATATAGGAGACTAGGAGGTATAATTACAACTAATGGCCTAAAGCCGACATAAATAAAATAACATTACTAATATAATATGCCCCAATTAAGGGGAAATGAGCCAATATTAGGGATTAACATATGATGTCTTGGCATGGGGGTTGCTAGAGCACTAAGAATGAATGCCTCTAAGCCTATGGTTGGGTGGAAAGGAGAACAACCACAGTCAATTAGTTGGCTCCAACCTGTAATAGATAAGTATTCTCATATCCTGTGTAATTAAATTGTAATTTTATATTAAAGTTGTATATCCTATGGATGTTTCAGGGATGTGCATGTTTTCTTAATGGTTATACTGTATCCCTTTAATTCTTCTTGATTATGTATTTAAGAAAGTACAGAATTATTTGGCTTGTACATGTAAATGCTTGAGCCTTGTGGTGGCTCAAGTTAAAATAAATGAACTATGAGTTCATCGACCTTGGGTATAGTTTCACGTATGCATGTCGAAAATCCTATTCATTTTGAGTCTCCTAGAGAAAGGAGTCTGTTAAGATCAGCAGAGGTAGTGCATGTATGCTTTGAGTCTTTGTGAGGCGGGAAGAGACTGAGAACCTCTTAAGTTCTAGAGTTGATGAATGAGTGCAAGAGGTGTGCGGAAGGATCCCTCTAAGTGTTAAGTTCAGGAGGAATAGTGCAAAGTGCATAAGTATTTTAGAGCTGACAAAGCTCGGGAAGGATAGCGAGATTAATGTCTTGAAAGGGAAGATCCTTTCATTTGGAAGACAAATGGATGATATTAGTTCGGGAGGAGTCGAAGCTCTTCATGATTGTTGGATCTGGAGAAGGGACACAGATGTTAATCCTTCGAGCCTGTTGGAATTCATGAGTCTGACGAATTGAGTATATTCGTCGTACAGGAGGTGAATCCCCCGAAGTCTTAAAGTCCTAAAGTCAATCCGAGTCATAGATCTAAGGATTATCGGGAGCTATCCCGACCGATGGATATACGAAGTAGTCAGCCCGGAGTTGACCGCATCGAGAAGACAGGGGCGTTGTAATGCAAAAACCCCCTGAAGGCCAGAGTCACGAAGTATTGGGGACCATGGATATAAGGATCCTTAGGGACCCCTCTTGATCATTTGATCATGGGGACACATGTATCATGTCAAGAGCACATGGGGGTCCACGTGTCAGGTGACGATGTTGCCAAGTGTGGTGACCTCATGATTGTTGATAGTGGAGGATGTGTGTCAAGAGATCTAACACTTTGGAAGGATTGCACTTCAGAGGTTTACATTTGTGATTAATTTGGAATTCATCGAAGCACAGAGTCCCAAAGTAAATCAAAACCGTTGATGTTTGGTGGATGCATGGCATAAGATTGTGCAGTCCAGAGACTCATCACTTTGGAAGACTCTAGGGGAGGTATTTTGTAACTCGCCGAAGCACCTGAGACCAAATTTTCGGTGGGACATTGATTTGGAAAGGGAGAAGGGATTGTCAATCCCTCTCCCATCATTTTATAACTTCGTCGGTTCGGAGTTCGAAAGAATTAGCGAGTGGTGAAGTGAAAATGCTTGAAGCCTAAAGTTCTAAAGCACCCTTTGAATAGGCATTGGGTCATAGCTCGAGGTCATATGAAGGAAGGGACCTAGCATGGAAAGCTAGTACGTGTTGCTCAAATCCTTCAAAGGGGATAGGAAAGAGACCGCGGGTTTGGAAGAACCTGCACTTTGGAGAAAGGGGAAACTAGAGAGAGTTTAGAAAATGAAATTTCAATGCCCCACCCATTAAAAGAGCACCCTATGGTCGGGTGTGTTAAAAATTGGTATCAGAGCATGACAATGACACTTGGCCTGCTTGGGATCATGAATGAGTCGTATGAAAATATTTTTTGGAGGACTTTAAGGGGTAACACCCTATCTTACCCCATTCCTGAGAATCTTAGTAAAGCTCTACTAAAGAGAGGAATGAGATCTTTTATTGTTGATAGATGTTTTGAAATTTTTCATGGTATGTTGCTAAATGTTTCCAAATAAAGAAGATGAATTCACTCTACAATCGTATGTGTTGTTGTACAGACATAATATTGGGTTACCAAGGCTAGGATGAGCATGTTGAGAATATTACTGCCAAACAATTTTATTTTGCATAAATTCCTTGAGTAGAAGGATGTAGATTAAAATACAGTTGGGATTTTACCCAACAAGATTGAATCATGCTAGTATGTGGAAAAGGAAGCCTATCATTTCTTGGGGAAAGGATAGTCGATCCTCTGGGAGTGGGATTATACTGATGAGCACTAATATCAAGACTTGGATGTGAGTGGATGGAAGGGATCTGTAGCAGTAATAATTACTGCTTTAATGAAGGGTTAAACCTTGTATATGTGTATAACTCGTCACTATTAGATGAATGAGTCTGGTGACCATTCTTTGAAAAGGTAGAGCATGCACAACTCTCGGGTTTCAAAGGGAACTGAGAAACGGATTTTTTTTCCGGGTACAAGAATTGTTGGGCAGGATTTTCTAATCAAGCTATTAAACAGAGCTAAAGAAATATAGAGTGATTGAGTGAGAAATCACATCACCCTCCTTTTCTTGGTGGATAGGAAACTAATCTACCATAATTCTTGTGGGAGGAGGAGAGTGGCCTCCATCCCTGACTGTTTTTGAACAAAAGGAATAATTCTAGGTATAATAGTTAATATTGATTATGACCTTAAGATACTCTAGATTTCTGAACTGGAATACTTAGTAAGTAACATAACTCGAAATTGCATTTGGGATTTAAGGGAATAGTCCAAATATTATTAGTCATTAAAACTTATTATAATTAAGGTAGAATGGTTGATTAAATGTTGATCTTGAATGTGGTAAAGGAAGTGTTGGGGCACTTCTAGAATCCCAATGGGCCAGATTGACATCCATTGGTGGATGGTATCCATATAAATATAGTTGGACCCTAGTGAAGGGAATCTAGAAAAGGATTTCCTTGATCGGAAGGTTTGTTGATCAAGACCAGTTGGAAGCTAGATTGGTTGTTTTATCACTGTGGGCATGGTTTTAATTGACCATACTATACTTATGAGTTGGGAATGTTTTCATGAAAATTGAGGCAAGAGTTTTTTCTTTCTAGCTGTTATCACATAGAAAGGGAAACATAGTTATGACTATGTATGTTAAACTACCAGGTGGATATCTTGTGAATAACTGCAAGATCTCAAATGAGAGGGAAGATCAATGTCGAGTGTCCCTATGAGACTTTTCATAAGGATGGAAACAATATCCTTGAAGGAGGATCTGGAATTCTGATATGTCCATGTGCATGTATGACATGGAAGGGGTGCAAGCAATGAGATTGCATGGTGAATGTTTGGCTAGGTTTTAATGTGTTTGAATGCATGGGTTAATGCATTGTGAGGCTTCTTGACATGAAGACTGATATTAATACCAATAAGTTATGAAATATATTAAATGTGCAAGTGATGCACGTGCATGATGTAAGGATAAATGTATACTAAAGGCATAATATGGCTTCCTTGATGAGTGATATGTAAGGCAAGAACTGCGCTTTCCAAGATTAAGTGAATACCATGGATGCATGGTTGACTCCATTTTGAAGAGTCATGAAAGTTTTTCTTTGAATGATAGCTTAAGGGGAATGTGCTCCATTTCCTCAATAAACACTAGTATAAATAGAATAAAGAGTGGATGAGAAAGGATGCTCTATTGTCATGATAAGAGAAAATTGATTCTACCTTGAGGGTCACATGAGAATGATTGTGAAAAATCATGAGTTGGCTGATTTTAAAATAGAGATGTAGGTGGGTTTTGAAATATACCTATGGCAGCTACACACAGGCTTATGATTATGCATATGGTTAAGCACATCATGGATGTAAGTTAACAAAACCAGAATATGTGTGGATACATAATTTGGATGCATGACAAAGCTGCATGTTTATATTCCTTATGAAATATTTGGTACCTAGCTAAATCCAACTCAAGGTTGAGGCTATCACAGATAGTGAGGGATATGCAATAAGGAAGTTCCATGCTGAAGGAGTTCCCTGTGGAGGAACTATGTGAA
This sequence comes from Picea engelmannii, assembly GCA_009831015.1. Taxonomy (NCBI): domain Eukaryota; kingdom Viridiplantae; phylum Streptophyta; class Pinopsida; order Pinales; family Pinaceae; genus Picea; species Picea engelmannii. The sequence continues at coordinate 624,274 of ML776912.1, read as the reverse complement.
GACTCTATCAGGAGAACATAGTCACAACCTTAATGACTGTTGAGAATTAAGCAGCGAGCTACAAGCTTGTGTGTGTGTGTGTGTGTGTGTGTGTGTGTGTGTGTGTGTGTGTATAAGAATCCTGGATTACATTTTGAAAAACATCATGTAATGAGTAGAAGACTAATAATGAATCTTGACTATTTTGATAACTGAATGGTAGCGTGCAGGATGCACAGGTTCATGATTCATTATGGGAAAAAGAATTTGATATTAAAGCATGATGATGTATCCTAAGAGTTAGGATGAGCCTAACCAAGGCTTCTCAAGAAAAGAGCAGAAAGATCACAATAATAATTAGATTGCATAAGTAAGGTGGGGGGGGGTGGGGGGGAGGAGGAACACTTTTCTCACCCTAAGAACCTTGAATTGTGTAACAGAGCCTTAGGATTAAAAGAACAATTGTGGAAACCAGTATAGCTGGTAAAAGGAAAATGAACCCTGTGAGTATGATTAAATAAATAAATGAGTATGTTTGACTGAATAGACTTGGTTGAAGCCAGGATTAAGAAAAGGCAGTGAGGCCTTAGAGATAACTCAACTGGGCTGAAAATTCCCAAGCAATGTACAAAGAATTGGAAGAAGGGGAGAGCCCTCAATTCTTTCCTTGTTGAGTATTATGCTTTCTCTAGGATGAGAAAGCTGGCATGTGGATGAAAGTAAAAGGTTTTGACACCATAGTGATGATGGTTGTATTGTTGTAGAAACAATTGAGATCTGTTTGTGTTGCACTCTTGGAAACATTTGAGGATAATCTGATGAAGTGCATAAAGATATGCTAGGACATTTTGAATATTTTTTGTGGATTTGAATGTTATAATACATGCACTTTGTTTAATATTAAAACTAATGTAATTGTAACTATGATGATGCATGTTATGTATAGAAAGGAATTGGAGTTGTTGAGGAAGAGAGTTGCCAATGATAGGAAACCTCAAGCAAGAGAATGACCATGAGAAGGTTGTGGTTTAAAGATTGTTTATAGGGCTATAAAAGTCCCCATAAAGAACTATTGATGACGTAAAAATCAGAAAGAGGGTGCTAGAAGCCAAGAACCGGTATAAAAATGTTCATGCCTATGTGGCACAAGGTGTGAAGGGATTTGGTAAGAACCCCTTCTGAAATACTTTATTGCCTTAATGTTATGCGTGAACTTTTGAAAGGCAGTTGTATGCCTTGGATACCCAAGTAGGGTATGATTCAGGAAGGAGAACTTGAATGATGGAGGTGTGAACCTCTGGTAGTAAAATATGTTGTAATCCTTGGAAGAATTCATGAACTGATATGTCATGAATGCATTGACCAATAGAGGATTGCTTAAAGGCATTCATGTGAAACCTTGAGTTTCATGAATGATGATTTAAGGCTGTGATTGATTCAGAGAAGAAAATATGGTTCTGCTAAATTAATAATTATGGACAAAGCACCCATATGATAGTAAGTTGGTTGAATTCCAACACACCTTGGTGAGAGTGCCTAACCTGAAAAGTGATAATCTGGAATCAATACAAGGGCGCATTATGTGTGAATGTGGCCATGAACATTGGCACATTGATTAAATTCACTTAATGTTGAATTGCATTTGGGAAGGTTGATATACTGAACTGATGTATGTGTAAGGAATGAAATTTACTTTTTCTTTATATCATCGAATAGATAAAAGTGATTTGATTATTAGCATGCACAATTTAATAATTGTTTGTGATGACATTACAAAGGTGCAATGAAAATATATGTGCATGGGAAACTAACAGTTAGTTTGGCTTATTGAAGTTGAAAGTGCATGAAGAAAAGAGTCTTGGATATGGCAGTGTTATAAGTCCATAAGGAAGACTAATTACCTACTGAGCCAAACCACAAGGAATGGTATTTTCTTTGAAGTGAATGCATTTGATTGTTAGTGTGCATAGTCCTGAAATTGTTTGTGAACCACTGCAAGTGTGCAATGAACATATAATGTGCATGATAACTAACAACTTGTTTGGTTGAGGAATGTTGAAATTGCAGGAAGAAAAGGGTCTTGGATATGGCAGTGTTGTAATCCCATAAGGAAGACCAAAATTGCATGTTGAGCCAAAATGCTATGGGAAGGAAAGTCCCATAATTGGTAGATCTGGTTTTGTGTGAAACAGGTTTGAAAATAAACGAGGAAATTGGAAAATATATGGGTGATAGATTTGCAATAAAATTATGAAATTTAGAAATTATGATGATGTCTCATGAATTTATGTATACCTGTGATACATGTGAGAAGAAAAGATCTATCCAAAAAGGACAGATGAAGGATGCCAAGACAAAAAGAGTGAAAGATGCTATTGTTGAGACATGAGAACCCTGTGGTAATCCATGATCACCTGGAATATGTTTTGTTGAGGTAACACAAGTCGGAGGAATGCCTCGACAGAGAAAGTCTGAGGGACGCCTCGAATGTAAGGCTTGATGAAGTCTCTAGAATTATTCCTGTGTGATAAAAACTTGGCAAAGAAAGATGGATCATCTGATGAACTATATAGCAGAGAATGGGATGTCGAATCCTGGGCTTCGAGGGTGAGTGATCGCAAGGAAGAGGAGACTCTGATTGTTCTTATAAACTATTTATTGGGATCATGCACACAATGGGTATGTCAAGGAAAAATAGTGAGCCCGGATAACAAGACAACCATGTGGATACAAATGCACAAATTGCACAGATGAGTATTGTGCTAAATTGTGAAATTTGCCTAGAATTTTATGCAACAGTAAAAAAAATTTGCTTGAGACTATGATTAATGTGCTTGTTGTCCAAGAATTATTGAAGGTAGGTGACGAAGGTTAAGAGTCTGAAAAAGGACCTGAATGAGAAAGAAGGTCAAGAGTTCTGAAGCGACTAAATGAGAAAGGCATGATAGGTGTTACTGAGAAAAAACATTGAGGACGATGTTCCTTTTAAGGGGGAGGGGATTGTAACACCCCTGTTTCCCCCAAATTGTAATTAATCATTAATTAGGATTACCATGCCGTGGCATGGGAAAAATGTAAATATATCATTGTTTGAATTTCCAATAGCTGGTTGTGGGGGTGAAGCCTTGAAAGTACTGGCCATGATATCACTAGAGGAAAGAACGTGAAAACTATAAGAGAGGGTTCATTATGTCGAATGAACCCAAATTTCCCTTTGATGAGGATAATAAACCTCCTCTAGATCCCAAGGAGAGAAATCAGTTAATGAAGAAAGGACCGGTGGTTGAACCATCAACCATCCCCATGAATGGAAGCATGGTCTAGCTGTGGAATTTCATCCCGAAGTACCATATGGTCCTGCAGACCCATAATGACCCAAGTTTCCTTCTGACAGAAGGAACCGGATAGGAAGGAAATCCTTCTCAAGGAAGGATGTGTGTGCAAGGCACATAAGGAAATAAAGAGAAGAGTGGAGAATGCGAGAATTTCTCCAGATGCGAATGAACAGAAGGCCATGAGTTTGATGCTGAGGAAGCATATGATAAACCTCATTGAGGCTGTGACAAAGGAATAAATATCAAAGAGTATGCATAGAACATGACCTGAGCACAAGGTCACGAGCTTGATGTTGAGGAAGCATCTGATAAACCTCACAGAAGATGTGAAAGAGAAAGGATCATTGAGAATTGGCATAAATTCCTTGGTGATATCATGGATTGACACAGGGGTGGCCAGAGCGCTAAGAATGAATGCCTCTAAGCTTATGGTTAGGTGTAAAGGAGAACACCCATTTTCAGTTAGTTGGATGCAACATGTAATAGATAAGTATTCTCATATCCTGTGTAATTGAACTGTAATTGTAGATTAAAGTTGGATATCCTATGAATGTTTCAGTGATGTGCATGTTTTCCTAATGGTTATACTGTATCCCTTTAACTCTTCCTAATTGTTTATTTAAGAAAATAAGGAATTATCTGGCTTGTACACATAAATGCTTGAGCCCTGTGGTGGTTCAAGTTAAAATAAATGAACTGTGAGTTTGTCGACCTTGGGTATAGATTCACGTGTGTATTTTGACACTCCCATTCATTCTGAGTCTCCTAGAGGAAGGAGTCTATTAAGCTCAGGAGAGGTATTGCATGTATGCATGAATTCTTTGCAAGGTGGGCAGAGACCGAGAACCTCTTAAGTTCTAGAGTTGATGAATGAGAACAAGGGGTGCGTAGAAGGATCCCTCTAAGTGTTAAGTTCAGGAGGAATAACACAAAGTGCATAAGTATTTTAGATTTGATAAAGCTAAGGAAGGATAGCGAGATTCAAGTCTTGAAAGGGAAGATCAATTTTTTTGGAAGACAAATGGATGAGATTAGTTCAGGAGGATCCAAAGCTCTTCACAATTGTCATATATGGAGAAGGGACACAAATGTTAATCCTTTGAGCCCGTCAGACTTCATGTGTCCGATGAATTGAGTATATTCTTTGTATAGGAGGTCAATCACCCTAAGTCCCGAAGTCAATCTGGGCTGTAGATCTGAGGATTCTTGGGAGATATCCCGACTGACGGATCTGCGAAGTAGTCACCCTGGCGTTGACTGCTTCGGGAGGACAGGGACGTTGTAATGCTAAAGCCCCTCGAAGGCCAGAGTCATGAAGTATTGGGGACCGTGGATCTAAGGATCCTTCGGGACCCCTCTTGACTGTTTGATCATCAGGACATGTGTATCATGTCGATAACATGTGGGGGCCCATGTGTCAGGTGATGGCATTGCCAGATGTGTCAACCTCATGATCATTGATAGTGGAGAACGCATGTCAGGAGATACGACACTTTATAGGTTTATGTTTGTGAGTACTTTGGAATTCACCAAAGCATGGAGTCCTGAAGTAAATCAGAACCATTGATGTTCGATGGATGCGTGGCATAAGATCGCGCAGTCCAGAGACTTGACACTCCAGAAGACTCGTGGGGAGGTGTTTTGGAACTCGCTGAAGTGCTTAAGCCCGAAGTTTCGATGGGTTGTTGATTTAGAAAGGGAGAAGGTACCATCGATCCCTTTCTCGTCATTTCGAAACTTCTCCAGTTCGAAGTTCAAAAGAATTGGCGAGTGGTGAAGTGAAAATGCCCAAAGATCAAAGTTCCAAAGTTCCCTTTGAATAGGCGTCAGGTCATAGCTCGAGGTCATATGAAGGAAGGGGCCTAGCATGGAAATCTAGCGCCTGTTGCTCAAATCCTTCAAAGGGGCCAGGAAAGAGCCTACAGGTTTGGAAGAACCTGCACTTTGGAGAAAGGGGAAACTAGAGAGTGTTAAGGAAAATGAAATTTTGATTCCCCACCCCTTAAAAGAGAACCCTATGGTTGGGTGTGTTACATGTTTCTTTACCAACCATTGTAAAATAGGTTTCCCTTCAATGTGTGTCAAATGATCTACTTTACTACCATGGTCTACAACTCCATCCATATATTCTACATGTTGATCACCTAGATGGATGTGTTCCTTCTCAAAAGAATCATGTAACATTTGGTTTTCAATGTGTGTATGATGTATGATCTTATCTTCACTATTCCTCTTCACATTAACCACTCCATTTTTCTCATCTCTATCATTTTCACTTGACTCCTCACAATTAAACATAATAGTATTTAAATTAGCAAGTTGTTTTTGTAAAGGTGACACATTAAAAAACTCACCATACTCTTCCCGGGAAACAACTTACCTATATGTCCTTCTCTCTCTCCAATAAATAGTACTGTAATGAAATGGAAGAGGTGCATTGACATGTTATTCATTGTTGAATTCATCATCATGAATGTTGTCATAAAAAATGAGATTGACATGTATATTATACAAATATCAACAAACAAAACCTAAATCAATAGATAAAAATAAATAATATGCGATAATTAACATGAGTAAACATCATGAAAATGTTGTACATAATAATTTCAATAAATAGGCATTTTAGAAAGAAATAAATATTTTAATAGTACATCAATACAAACTATCAATACGATTTTTTAAAGTTTTAAAAATTATACAATATCATTTTATTATCTTCTTCTTGCATCTCATTGGGACCTTTCACTAAAGACTAGTGGCTAGTATTTGTTTTCAAATATGTTCAGGCCTAGTATAATTATATTCCACAAACAACTCTCATCTTTGATTTCAAGATTTAGATTTGAAACTACACAAACATATAATTTTGCAATCCTCTGCATGAATCTTTCCTTGTTAGTGATTAACCTGACAAATATAGAATTGGCACTTATGCATTCTTTCTTTGAGTTGTTAATGAATCCTACAATATTCCCATGTATGTTTGGATACCCATCCATGTATACATAATCCTTTAACTTTCTTAATGAATTTAAGCCAACATATTTTTTAAGGATTCAAATATTATACCTAAGTATAATATTCTAAGCAACTGTTCCAGAATGAAAAAATAAATCATATAGATATGTAGGCAAATATTCAATAGAAAGAATATAATTTACTATTAAGCTTGTAAATTTGGGAAAATATTATCAATTTACTCATATTTTATGTAAAAATTATTTGTATTTTTAATGGGAAAATGGCTAATTGGCATATAATGTCTCCCTGCTAAAGAACATGTGCATGTGACATGATATATAATACTATGCTTGCTCTTAGGATTTAGAATGAGAAATAATGAAACTATAGTCACAATATGGGAAAACCTCTCATATGGAAACAAATGCACTAAATGTAGGTTATGCACCATATGTCCATATATTGTATGGCTCTTTATATAGTGGCACTAGGTTTCTTAAGAGTTATGCATCACCAACACCTTTCAAAGGGATAAGTTGAACATTTAAACTAACGATAGGCTTGGTTAAGTTTTGTATTCTTAGGGAGATTTCCCTCCAAGTGACTCAACCACCATTTGTACTCTTCTAATCTAAGGAACCTATGGAAGGTTGACTTACAATTCTTATTTTCTTGGATGATACTTTGAGGAAGGCATGACTTTGTGTACACTCTATAGGACATATGGTATTTGCAATGATCGTAGGAGAATAACATTAAACAATTGGAGGGACTCCATCACATTTATAATGTTGCATTACTTAATACCATCAACAAATTTTCAGTCCTTTTCATTTGGAATAACCTTACACCATTGATGCATCATAGTAAAGATGCAAAGGATCATCTCCATTTACCTCTAAATTTGCTACTCTATTAGAATATGACACACCACAATTTAAAAAAAAAAAAAGCGTTGATCATTGTATGCATTAGGTATATGGGGTATGTACACACATGTTTTCTAGTTGCAATCCTATGAAATTTGATTCCATTTCGAGCATGAATCATATTTATATAAAAATATGAAGAATTGTCAATATGCTCTAGCAAATCATGTGCATATACATTAATCACATAATTATGCTTTAAGAAACAACCTTATGATAAACTCATAAACTCCATTCCTTAATTGGTTAATTTACATACATTCCTTCTGCCATGTTGCAATGAAGTACTGGGAAAGATGGTTGGAAATAGATTTGGAACATTTAGATAATAAGCATAATATCTAAGAAAATGTGAATAATTAGATGCAATATTTATGACCAAATAAATTGATGAAATTACATCTTGGGTAGACCGGGAATTAGTGCATTGCTTCAAGCTCATATTGGAGGAGAAAGTACTTAATGTTGAATCAAACCTCGAACATCTCTTATGCATAAGAAACAATGCAAATCCAATACAATAAATCAAGAGTTTTATAAAAAAGTGACTTTTTCTTAACATGACATTTATGAAATTTAGGTTATCAATAAATTCACTTAGTTAGCATCAAAGGAAGACAAAGAATCTCACGAACCCACCATTGTTTATACAATATAAAAAAAAGTGACTTTTTCCCAACATGACATTTATGAAATTTAGGTTATCAATAAATTCGCTTACTAAGCGAGAGTTAGAATCAAAGGAAGACAAAGAATCTCACGAATCCACCATTGTTTATACAATATAGAAACAACATTGTAATTAAAATAATAAAATCTATAATCGTTATGAATATTATTATTTATTAATTATTATTATAATTTATCATTAGTAAAATTTATTCTAAATAACAGTTATTAATAATTATTATAATTATTGTTAAATAATAAATATTATATATACTGATCAAAATTTGGATCAGGGGTCAAATTTTAGTTCAAAAATCAAAGTTTTCGGAATTGCCTCAAAACGAACGAGAGCATAGCCCTCGTCGTCACAAACACAATGCAACTTGTTTGGGTCCAAACGGACATCGGGAGCGAGAGATATCACGATATGTTCGAATCGCCAAACAGGTAAAAAAAAATGTGCTGACTGTACAGTCCGTACAGGCTGACGTGGCAGAGGTCATACGGTGACATGGTAGAGGCCGTATAGATGATGTGGCATGATGTACGCTGACATGGCAGTTGGTGATGTGGCAATCATCTATTGGCATATGTGGTTGAATCATGTTTCGACACGTGGCATAATTTTGGCAAGTGTTTTGGTGCCACGTGGCCCAGTCATGGGCTGCCATGTGGCACCCCGTTATTGGCAATGGTTGTTAGTTCAAAAATTTATGGAGTCCGCGGGGATCGAACCCCGGACCTCCCCACCAGTTAAGTCTTTACAAAGTCTGCCCTGCCAACGCACCACACTATGTGACTTATTATATACATGGTTTGATATTTATTTGAATCGAATTATTGTTTAATATGGCGGGGGGTCGGGTTGGGGCTTAGCCCCAGCCCACGGTTGTATTATTACCATAGGACCATTGTGTAAATGGAGTTTGGCGCGCGCATATTTTAAATGGGGTTTAGCCCATGGTTTTAGGCGCCAATACATATGACCTTGCCATGGAGCGCGCGGGAGTTTGGTGTTGTTTTCAAACGGTTGGGTTTTTGCGCCGACATGTGTCGCGCCCACAACAAATCTTGGAACGTAGCCCTTTTGCACATTAAGGTGAGGTCACATGGACCCATATGCCCACAGTCTTGGCGGTTAGGGGCTGGGCTCCCATAATTGTCCTACAGTTTGCACAGTTATGCGGTTGTGCGGGTGTGCTAGGTTTTAGCATGAATTTGGAGCGTGTTCTTGGTGGAGAATGTACAAAGGTGTGTTTTGGCGAACCAGAGACAACGAGCTTGAAAGAAGAGAATGGCAGGAGGCCTATCTTCTTCATTTTTTGGCCAAATGAGGTGTCGTAAAAGCCCAGCTAGGGGTTTTTGGACGTTCTGAATCCATTGACACTGTTTTCACTACCATTTGAAGACTTCTTTTGCAGGTTTTTAACCATTGAAGTTTCAGGAAGCTCCAGGGAGCTTGAAGCCCTCATTGTTTGAGGTCTTTCTCAGATGAGCCTATGTTTGTTTTTTGTGATTGAATAATCAATTTTGACTAATTATTATGCTTTGAACACTTTGGGATAGGTTTCAGATCCATTTGAGGACTTTTACAAGTGTTTTTTCCAAAGAGAAGCTCAGGGAAGCTTAAGGCCACATGTAGAAGAGGTCATGCCCGAATGAGCCATGATCCGTTTTCAGAGTTCTATTAGTCATTTTGGGGGTTTTTATGTATTCTGATCCCAATGGTACAGTCAGAATTTCCATTGGAGTTGAGTAACAACTTGTAAAATAATCTTTGACAAATTAATCCCAGAGAGCCAAGTCCATTGAAGGAGGCTCAAGGAGATGTAGCTCGGAGAGGGGTGAACTCTTTTATCATGTTGTTATTGTTGTGAGTTTGATGGTTTATTTGCTGCAAGTTATTTTGTTTTGTATTTATTTAAAGCACATATTTAACCATTTAAAAAAATATTTTCTCACACATAAGCATTTACAAGAAGATACATAAATTTGGCACATAAACTATCTTGCATATTTAACACATGAAGCAAGGTCTTGTAAAGTTTATTTTAATGAAGTATAGGGTACTTGCATAGCATAATAAGTCAGCCTTCTATTTTCAAATCAGGTGGTATCAGAGCACTAGTTTGTTTTTCTCATGTATTTTCCATTGATAGCTTGAGATTTAGCTATTGGTTTTTGTGCAAGTTTTGTGTTGAAGTTTGATATCTTGCAAGGATGGAGGAAGCTTCAAACATTGGTAGTTCTCATACTTATTCATTATCTAAGTTCTTTGAAAAAGAGATGTTGAAGGATTTGCTAACGATGAGAGATGTGATGAAAGAGATGTGTGAAGATAGAAAGGAGAGCATTGCCCTTGAAGAGCAGTTGATGGCCATGAAGAAGGAGAAAGACAAGCTTCTTGAAAAGTTGCATGAGATGGAGATTCAACTCCATGAGGAAAAGGAAACCCTTACCAAGTACATGCATGAACATGAGGTATGTAATGTTAGTTTATCTTCAAATTCCTCTCAAGATGAATGTTTTGGTGTTTTTGAAAATCACACAAGAGGAATAGGGTCCAAGTTATTGTTAAAAATGGGCTATGAAGGTAAAGGGTTAGGCAAGAATGCACAAGGCATTGTTGAGCCTATTGTTGTTGAAGAGAGACCCAAGTATTGTGGTCTTGCATTTGAACAAAGAGATGGAGAAAATTCCAAAGTTGAGGAGATAAGGGAAAAAGTTCCAAGAACAAATTTTGTTTCAAGTTCACCTCTTCAAGAAGGCTATAAAGGTGAAAGTTCAAGAACTTTTGTTGCAAGTTAAACCCCTCCAGCATGCAAAGCTTGTGTTCAAGATGAATGCAAATGTGTGAAATGAAAGAGTTGTGACAGTGATGAGGACAAGAACACTGTTGATGGTCTTCAAATGAGAGCTTGTAACTCTTCAAATTCACCTCCTCAAAGAGGCGATAAAGGTGAATGTTCAAGGTATAATTCTACTTATCATTCAGTTGTTTTTTATTATGTGAAGCATGATAAATTTGTATGTAAAAATGGAAGAAAGAATCCATGTACATATTGTGGTTTATATAACCATCATGTTTCAAAATGTTGGAAAAGATTGACCACTTTCAGGAAACTTTATAAGCAAAGACAATGTGAAAAGAGGAT
>ML776912.1:591680-602984 GCA_009831015.1 Picea engelmannii | reverse complement strand
CTCCATATTGGTGAATATTCCAACAATTGGTATCGGAGTGGGTTCCTTCAGGAACATTCTAACCATTAGAAGGAATATCATGGATATTAAGGAAGTTTACTCTGTATATGGAGTTCCATTGTTCAATGGATCAAACTTTTCTCATTGTAGCATAAGGATGAGATCATTTTTACAGACACATGGGTTTGACATTTGATAATCAGTATTAGATGGTTACACCAGTCCAAAAGACAAACCAAAGGGTGCAACAACAAAGAAGATACAAAAAGACAATGCAATGATATTGAATATAATTATAAGGGGCTTATCAAAGTCTGAAAAGAAAAGAAACGAAGTTGGAAAGCATTCATTAGATAAATATATTTGGGACAAAATACAAGAAAACTAAACAAAGGAAGAAATGCAGGAATGTGTAGAATATCAAAAGGAAGATACACCAAAGAAAGAATAAACATCAAACAAAATGGATGACAACCCAAATAAACATGTAGTTGATGAATAAAATGAATAAAAGATGAAGGAAAACGAAAAAAGTAAGTATTCTTGCGGTGATAAATTAAATCCTTATGACATTAGATTTACCTATGAAAGTAAAAAACAATTTTGACAAAGATAAAGATGAAAGAAAAATCCATTCCTCGGAAGAAGAAGAGAATGATGAAGTAGAAGTTGAAGTAGACCTTGAAGGGGAACTGATTAGTGCTCTAGATGATTTGAGGAATGCAAGGGAGAAGAATAAAATGATAACGAAACAAATGCAGAGGTATCAAGAAAATAATACATTTCTACAAGAGAAGCCAAGTGAGACTAAAAAGGACAAGAAAATTGAAGAAGTCCTAAATAGTCAACTAAAAGAGAAGGAAGAAACATGTCAAGCAAAATAACTTGAAATTGTCTCTCTAAGAGAATAAGTGAAAAGGACAGTTGCTACAAACTTGAAGTTTGAGAAGAGTTCATCACCCTTAGAATACATCCTCCATCAACAAACATCTCCCAGTGACAAGACATGTATTGGGTATGACCACAAGCAAAAATACATTGAAGAATAAAAGAGTTTAAAACTACTAAGAAACACTGAAGAAAGACCTAAAATTCATACAAATGGTTCAAAGGATTCCAATAGCAGATTAAAATACCATCATCAATCAAGACATTTCAAGAAATCATCTCAAAGAACTCCATTTCAAAGAATACCCTTTTCTCCTAGGTATCAAAGTTTATTTCCTGGCTATTGTTTTTCTTGCAACAATTTTGGACATAAGGCTATAGACTATAGAGATTGTGCAAGAAATACTCAAGTAAGGAATAGATGTATCTACAATAATTTTTAATATTATAAATGCCACAACTATGGACACATATCTCAAGAATATATAATCATGATGGAGTCTTCCATGAAAGAAAATGCTCATATCAAATATAATAAACTTTGGAGAAGAAAACAAAAACAAGAAGAATAGGCCAATGTAGAATTCTCGGAGGACATACCCATAGGATTTGAAAATATGAATAACAATGGTAAATATGCAAGTAAAGAGGAATATGTCAGGATTACAAATGACGATCCTTCAACATAGCAACATTATACATTTTTCTAAACAATTTGGCATAGAGACTCCCAATAGCATGGATAATGTTGAGGGTGAGTCTAAGTAGCAGGCAAGGAAGACTAAAGAAAGGACAAAAAATTGTTTTACAGAGTAGAATATAGTGGCTTAGTAAATCATACAGGATCATAGGGGGATCTACTTTACAAATCTTAAAGAAATGGGCTAGTCTAAGGGGGAGTCAACACAGTCAAAGGGGGAGTATCGTAAAAAAGGAAAGATGCTCACAAAGATAGAATTACAGTAAAAAGAAGGAACCATTGATGACATATGGAGAAACAAAATGAGTTAAATGACAGTGGATGAAGGCATGAAGACAAGAGGATCAACATAATAAGAAAGATAATCATGAAATTATAGAGAGGGGGAGAACTCTTTATCCTGGATGTTAAAGGGGAGAGAAATAAACTATTGGTGATAAGGGGAGTCACATAATAAGAACAAATGATCCATTTTCCATTGATGTCAGAGGAGGAGAGAAAAAAAGTGATGGATAGGGTGAGCATGGTGATGGATAGAGTGAGCATGCATCAATGAAAAAGGAAGAAGGTGTTTCCATCAATGACAAAGGGGGATATTGTTGAGAAAATGTTTTCATTGAAGTCAAAGTGGTAGTGATTATGATTATGTGGTAGTAATGATAAGGATGTAACAGTGATGATGTTGATAAGGCAGTGAAAAAAGGATATTTTTTTAGTATTGAAGCCATGAAGCCAAGTGAAAAACCTTGAATCCATGAAGCCAAGTAAAGAAGCCATGAAGCCAAGTAAAGAATCCTTGAGATTGTTTTAGTATTGAAGCCATTAATCCAAGTGAATACTCCTTGAAACCATGAAGCCAAGTAAAGAATCTTTGAAGCCATGAAGCCAAGATAAGAAGTATTGAAGACATGTTGATGAAGCTTTGAGAAGCCAACATGTAGTAGTCAAGTCATGAGGACAAGTAAATTTCAAAGAAAATTGAAGAAGCCCCTGAAGCAGTAATGATGTGTCCACTTGAAGAATCTTTGAAGTTCCCTGAAGGAACCTTGACATAAATGTATATAAATTCAAAGTGGTCCCCTTATGGAGTAGCTTTTAAGCATGGCCCTCACAGGATGAGATAACATGTGGTTGTTTCCACATGCCCACTTTGAGTTGTACACAAATGGATCCTTGAAGGATCCTTGAAGAATCTATAAAACCAAGTAAAGAAGCTCCTAAAGTCAAGTGAAGTAGCCTACAAATGTCCAAGATAAATATTGCAAGATGGAGATTGTTGAAAATATTATTTGTCGTCAGTTTGGATGCCCTACCTTTGAGGGAAATTTTAACCTACATAACTAACTCAAATGGAAGCAAATGTTATATTTTTGGAAATATTATTCTGATACCTTTCCAAATATACATGGAAGTCCCTCTAAATCCATAGGAATGAGGAGATATGAGTTGTTTCATCTGATAACCTAGCTAGAAAATTGAGGCCGATTCAACTAATTTTTGGGGAAACAATTACTATAAATACATGATAGAATTTCACATTTTTTGGGTAACCAATGAAGATATAAAGTTTTATGTGCACTCAAGGTGTTGGGGTGTCTTTTTGGTGTGCAAGAGAAGTCTAAGGGATTCTCTTAAGCTCTTTCTTATTCTCAAGGTATGTTATAAGGTTTTGATTTTTCCGTAAGGTTATGAAGTTTCCATATGCATTGTTGTGAGGTTGTGATGATGTCGTATGCTCTGATATGGGGTTTTTATGTTGTCGTGATGTTTCCATGAGGTTATGATGTTGTTGTATGCTCTTCTATGAAGTTGTGATGTTGTCGTGAGGTTTTGATGCTGCGATATGCTCTTCTCTGAAGTTGTGATGTTTTCGTGAGTGGATGTTTTTTTTAGTGGGAGTTGTCATGAATGAATGTTTCCATCAGTGGAATCTCATGGATGATTTTAGGGGCTAAATTTCGCTCATGGGCTAATTTTCCATGGTTTTTCCAAAATCAAGATTCGCTATTTTAAAAATGATTCGCCCAAATTCTATAGGGTAAAATTATTTTACCTTAAAAATCGCCACTATTTTATAAAAACAATATAAAATCCTTAGAAATTTGAATATTTTTACAAAAATATCGCGAATCATTTATACTTGGCATATGAAGGATTAGAAATATTCACCAAGGTTTTTACATTTTAAAATAAATTTCCATCCTTAAAAGCATCCCTACAGTGGATGTTGTTGTCAGTGATTACATTATGGTAATGATGCTAAGAGGATTTATAGGATTTGAAGTATTGTCTACGGAATTAAGCATGAAACTAAAGTCAGAAATACTCTATGTATGAAGATATTGGATTGGTGATATCTTATTTAGTTGGTGCTTAGTTGAGAAGATTGGTGTCTTCATTCAACATGTTGGTTCCTATGATTTAGGGAGTGGGTGCTTCATGCTCCTTAAATCCCTTCATCATGTCAGATATTGGTGGGAGACTCACTATGAGCAACATGTCAAAGATGATTCTATAATTTTTGCACTACGACCCACTTGGGTGGATTTTGTTGATTCCCTCAAGAATAAATACTACCATGTTGGAAACTATGATCACCAATACATGATATGGACAACTCTATTCTAGGAGAGAGACTAGAAGGTGTTAAAGTACACCAACATATTCCATACCTTACACACAAAGCTAGGTATTAAAGAATATGAGTGACACATGGTCCAAAAGTACCGCAGTGGCCTA
The DNA here is from genome assembly GCA_009831015.1 of Picea engelmannii. Lineage (NCBI taxonomy): Eukaryota > Viridiplantae > Streptophyta > Pinopsida > Pinales > Pinaceae > Picea > Picea engelmannii. Next base: position 598,657 of record ML776912.1, on the reverse strand, counting down.
CATAGGGACATCCATATATATATGGAGTTCATATAATTCTCCTCACTGGGAGTCACCTACCCATATGCTCTCAAGAACAAGCAAAAGTTCAAGCAAAAGAATAAGTGGTATCTCAATTCTACAAGCCCATCACAGCAGAAGCACGATAAAGGTGTCCCTAAGTCATAGAGTAAAGGACATAGTAAGGATAACTGACCCCAAGACAACTAGTCCAATCCATAAGAAAAGAAGGGTAATGGGAAGTCAAAGAAGGACATTGGAAAGTGGTGTGAGTTCCAAAAAATCCCTTGGCACAAAACTAATGAATGTCACTCCAAATAGTCATTGTTGGCTAAGAAGAAATCCTTAGAGTCATATGTTGACTTAGACTTTAATTCATAAATAGAAAAGGGAAAATGGATCATTGATGTAGAACCCAGTGTCACCATCACTACCACAAAAGTCCAACCAGATGAACCAAAGGATCTTGAAGAAGGGCAACAACTCTTCCACTCACATATGTGGATGAGAGGGACCCCAATCCATTTCATTGTTGCAAGAGGTAGCCAAAATAACCTAATCTCAAGAGAGTTCGTCAAGAGGTTGAAACTAACAACAACATTGCATCTGCAACCATACACCATCTATTGGCTCATTCAAGGATGAGACATCTAAGTAAGCTATGAATGTTGCCTACACTATGACATCAAACCCTTCAAAGATAAGGTATTGTGTGATGTTTCCTCCCTTGAAGTTTGTGATGTTATTTTAGGAAAACCATATATGCAGAAGCACTAGTACATTGGGCTCATTTTACGATAACTTACCAACGCATGTTCGTCACCACTATGTCACAAGTACGACAAAGGAAACAACCAGTGTTTTATCACAATTACGACATTCAAGCATTCGTCGCAATACCAACAAAACAATCTTTTGTAAGAGCGACTTACCGATGACGAACATACCCAATTAATTCATCCCAAATCCATTACATTTACATTGCTAGTACATTGGATGATCGACGATTGTCTATTGTAAGAGAGACAAATCATTGATGAATGTTTCCTGGTAGTTCCTCACAACTACAACACATGGTCATTGCTAGTATGTCGGAAGATCGAAAAATTTCAATTGTAAGAGTGATGAAGAGACAAAAAACCCTTGACGTGTGTTCCATAAAAAATCAAGACGATCCAGTCGAACAATCGACAAAATAACTATGAATATGATGTATTTGTGACATTTTTTGGGTGACAAAGAAAAGTTAGTCTAGCTGAACCATAAAAAAATTAGGTCGTCGATGTTCTGACAAATGGTTATTATATATATATATATATATATATATATATATATATATATATATATATATATATATATATATATATATATATATTGGTGGTCGTCAACTTTTCAGTTCTCACTCACTTTTTTGATGACTCGGCCTTAATGCCCAAACTAATGTAACAGTTGAAACTTGATGGATGGTTGTATTCTTTGTTTGGACACATTTGTAGAGGTTGTTAGAGCTGTGGTTCGTGAGGAGAAAACATAGGACTGTAATTTGGAGTAATTCCACATTAATAATTAATCATTGGGAAGGTATGGGTATTCTTAACATATATATACAACTCCAATCCATGTGTGTGAAATGGATTCTTAAAACCTTGGAGGGATATGATATCTAGAAACTATTATTGATCAGGAATTGTATCCATCACATGTATCTCTATATTGATACTTCTTGCTCAAGGTTGACTCTACAATACCTCATGATCAGTTCTACTTAAAGGTACATTTGTTTCCCAGAGTATTTGTAAGGAATGGGAAGCCAATAAACACTTTATGAAATGAAGGGAATCGAGATACAACATTCAATAAGGATTATCATTTAACCACAGTTACAGTGGTTTCTAGTGCCACTACTTGATAAAAATACTCTCATTGAAATGCCAAGGTTTTTTTCCTTGACAATATTCAAACAAAGGGTTAGAACCATCCCGACATATTTGATGTTAGCACCAGGGATTGGGTCTCTTGGCATAATATACATCAAGCTCAGTAACATGGACATAATGTTGTTGAATAGAGTGAAGTATTTGTTACCCAAATCTCTCATCTTTAAGTTGGACATTAAACCACCAAACAAGTGGTGGAGACACTAGAAACAAAATGTTTTGATATCTTCCATGAATACAAGAATGTAGATTGATATCAATGGTTCTCTAGAAGGCTTGTATTGGATGTGAAATTAAATAAACTTTGGCACCTAAAATATAAGAAGACTACCTAGCACTTCTAGTAAAGGAATACCTAGATATCTCTGCTCTATCCAAGCAAGATTTCCTTTCTTGGTCTCTTCTTTTTAGAAGCATTGGTGTTGGTAGTCACACTATATACATAAGCATTCCTTACCCTAAGTTCCTTTCAAAAATAGACTCAAGTACCTTAAACACCTCTTATGGTTTTTCCCTTTTGTTAAATTAGAAATGAAGTGGGTTTCGAGTCTTGACCTTCTGTGGTTATCTTTCCTTAGCCCTATTTCCTGGTAAATAACACTTCTAGGTGATAAACACCAATGTTTTGTTGCGTTCTATCAACATGGAAACTTGTCAAGATAGATACTCTTTTATCTCATCTAAAAGAAAAGAAATGATGATATTTTTAATCAATGTTATGCAAATAAAATCTTTTTGTGGGCTAATAGAGTGGAACTCTATGTAAACTTATCTATGTGGACATATATGCACAATATTCCCCTACAAAATGGTTTTAGAGACAAATACAAATTTATCCACTTAACCATGTGCCAAAATTAGTAGCTCGATCTTTGTCCAAAGTTGTCTATAAGATTGTAAAATTTATGCATATACAAGATTGGGACATCACATGCACAAAATAAATGATTTGTTAAGAAAAACAGTAAGGGAACAATACTTATATTGAAACATGTATGAGCCTAGAGTTCAATAAATTCATTAGACTGTTTCTCCACAAGCTACTTTAAATCAACCCAAATTTTGATCTTCTACGAGCCTTGATAGAACATCATATGAAATTTTTCATCACTAATGTAGCCTACAACCACAATAATCCATGCTTATCTCATTTACATATTGTATGAATTCAGTTTGCAATCTAGGTGAAAAACCTTGAATTTTTCTTGAACAATGAAATCCCACAATCTATTGCCACAATTTTTACACTTCCCATTGGAATTGTTACAATTTAATTTACCATATGCAACCAAAATGTAGAAAAATAGAGGGAAGACTAGAAAAAAAAATTCAATCTTGGTGTCACCTTGATTTGTATCTTGCCAAGAATGTTACGATTGTTGATAGAATTAGCATAAAAAAAAGTCTATTACTATTCTTGTCCTTTCCCTTCTTGATTATCCTATAAAATGATGGAGTGAGTTTTCAAAAGATTTCTTTGCGGAAAGCAGGGTAGGATGAAAGGGATTCCATTGGTGTCTTGTGATATTTTCAATTTACCAAGGGATCAAGGGGGTTTGAGTCTCCTCAAAATAATAGTTCAAAGAGTATCTCTTATTGGCAAATGGGCAGTTGGGGGGTATGTTCCTTGGTAATTCTTATTTCAACACTGGGTGTGATGGGGATATCACATTCAAGGTATTAAAGTACCTTTCCATATGAATGACATCATTGACAATGCTAAGGCCTTCATTTTAGGTTCAACTCTACTTAAAAGGATGTGGAGTGCATGGAAATTAGTTTTTGGATTTCTATCATTGCAATTAGGGCCACAAAATGCTTGGGATTTGGAATCAAGGTTGATTTGGATGTGTCCGTCTCCAAGTGGAATGACAATGCTAAGGCCTTCATTTTAGGTTCAACTCTACTTAAAAGGATGTGGAGTGCATGGAAATTAGTTTTTGGATTTCTATCATTGCAATTAGGGCCACAAAATGCTTGGGATTTGGAATCAAGGTTGATTTGGATGTGTCCGTCTCCAAGTGGAAAAATTGGAATCTCAATTGTATTTCTAGGAAAGATATTGGCTAGACTGTAGGATTAAACCACAATCCAAGACCTAATTGTGAGAAGGAAATACTACACTAGCTAATTGCAAAAGAGAGAGAGAGAGGAGAGAGAAAAATAGAATCAATCTTCACACATAAGAAACTAAGAAACCAACTCTAATCAAATTGTATTAATCCTTGATAATGAATACAATATATAGGACTCTCCACATGAGGAGTAATGCACACTAGGTTGGGATTTCCATGTGCATTCTCAAGTAGAAAAACAACCTCTCCCACTTGCAACAGTTAACTAAAGTCAAAAGTTGAGAATATTAATAAAAAGGTCAAATATTTAATTTAAAATCAAGTGAGAACTCTACATGAAGTCATCATGCATTCAAAAATAGAAAAAATCTCCTAAGATGCATGCATGTTGCACGTGGCTCCTCAGATGCATGCATGGTACATGAAAGAGTATCTGCATGTGGCTCATTAGATGCATGCATGTTGCATGAAAGAGTATTTGCATGTGGCTCATTATATGCATGCATGTTGCATACAAGAGTATCTACATGTGGCTCATTAGATTCATGCATAACGCATGTGAAAGTGTCTACATGAAGCTCCTAATATGCATGCATGACACATGAAAAAGTGTTTCCATGTGGCTCGTAAGATGCATGCATGGTGCATGAAAAATTGTTTGCATGTGACTCCTAAGATGCATGAATGGAACATGCAAAAGTGTCTACAGCATGCATGGTGCATGCAAAAGTGTTTGCATGTGATTAAAAAAAAATGATATGTCACTGAGTATGTATTTGAGCATGTACCCAAACACCCCCCCCTCAAACACAACCGAGGTGTGCACAATGATGAGTTCCGACAATATGAAGCCATGTTAGGTACTCATGTACAAGTATAGATGAATAACAACTAAAAAAAAGTGTGGTAAAGAGGGAAAACCCAATGGGATCAAAATCCCCCCTCAAAATATGTTGCTAACAAGAGAAGAATGCTAACATGTTCAACTGCTAAGCTTGTGTATCCCTCACTCCTAGAATTTCCCTCAGTGAGACAAACTTATGTTCGGTGAAATACCTGGTGAAGATGTCTATCACCTACTCTGAAGATGGAAAAATGCATATCAATGACTCCATCCTTAATCTGTCCTCAAATAAAGTTCATATGAACCTCAATGTGCTTGGTCTATTTCCTCTGAACTGGGTCTCTACATATATTGATAGTACTCTGATCATCACACCATATAACTGTCATATGATTAAAATGAACTCCCAACTTTGTAAGAAAGTGTTGCAACCAAATATCATAAGTAGTAACATTCACTTCACCCATGTACTCTGCCTCTGTTGATGATAAAGTAATTGTTGATTGCTTCTTACTTTACCAATAGATAGGTATCGATCCAAGGTAGAGTAAATATCCTGAAGTGGACTTGTGATCATTCTATCACCTTCCCAATCTAATTATGTATAACCAACAATATCTAAGGAAGATCTTGCTACATAGTGTATACCAAAGTTGGTAGTCCCCTTGACATATCTAAGAATCCTCTTTGTTTCCTTCTAGTGAAGCTCATGTGGCTCTTGCATGTACCTGGAAACTGATCCAACTACACAGGATATTTTTTACAAGAGTGTGTAAGGTAGGAAAGACTCCCCACCAGCTATTTATATCTATTAAAATCTACCAAAGGTGATGCACCAAACATCCTCTAGTCCAACCCTTGATTGAAAGGGTGTTGGAGATGGATTGCAATCTGTCATCTAAAACCTGTCAAGTAGATATATGGAATACTTGGAATTAGAAATATTGATTCCTAAATCATTTTGTTCAATTTAAAGACCAAGAAAATAATGCAATAGTCTCATATCTATCATAGAAAATCTATCATGCAAAGTAGTCTTCATTGAAACAATGGAGGAAGATGAGCTCCTTGTGATGAGTAAATCATCTACATACAAAAATATTAATATAAGGGAATCTATGTTCATCATCATATACACATTGGGATATGATATACATCGAAGAAAACCTCTAGAGAGAAGATACAAGTCCATTTTAGCATACCATGCCTGAGGTGGTTGCTTGAGTCTGTACAATGACTCCTTCAACCTGCAAACCAATGATGGATCCCAAACATATCCTTTTGGCTGCTATATATATATATATATATATATATATATATATATATATCCTCATTAATATATCCATGTAATAATGCATTCTTCATATCCATATGGTGTACCTCCCACTTTCTAGTTGATGCAATAGTTAGAGCTAACCGAATGGAATCAATCTTGGCAACCAATGCAAATGTCTCCTCATAATCAATGCCTTGTACCTATGAGAAACCTTTAACTACTAAATGAGCCTTATAATTTGTAATGTATCCATCAACATCCCTCTTTGTCTTGAAAATACACTTACATCTAACAAGATTCCTATTGGAAGGTAGAGGAACCAACTCCCATGTGTTGTTCTTTATTAGTGAATTGTACTCCTCTTTCATAGATGCCTCCAAATGGGGGTTTCCTTTAGCCTATAAATAATAATAAGGGTATAATCCAAGTACCATATAAAAATAAATAGGAAATAAAGGATTTGTGGAAGTAAGAGCTTGTGGAGGTGATGTAAATCCCCCCTAAGGGATCTCGCGACCTCCCAGTCTATGATCTTCTTCTAGAGATGAATTAGATCTTGGATCCTTGTTGGATCCTCTACTACGTTCACATGTCCCTTTTCTTAACTTATGCAAGTATGCATGCAAGACCCGCTAGGTTCCTAATACTTATCCTCTTTTCTCCTCAGAATAAATCCTTTCGTGCCAGCCCCTTTTCTCTAGCGGAATCTCCCCTTAACCTCGGTCTAGAACTGTGCGCTAACCAAATGGTGTTATCCAGAGATTTGGGACTTCGGGATTCTGGAGGATTCACTGAATACAACACTCCACTCTCCCGAATAGTCGAATTCTGAATAACTCGTAAAT
>ML776912.1:564805-586948 GCA_009831015.1 Picea engelmannii | reverse complement strand
GAAACAATTAAGACCCCAGGTCTTTTACAACCATTATCCATCCCAAGTCAGCGCTGGGAGGAGGTTTCCATGGATTTCATCATAGGGTTACCAAAGTCTGAAGGAAAGAGTGTCATCATGGTGATTGTTGATAGACTGACCAAATATGCACACTTTTGTGCACTCTCTCATCCCTTCGAAGCTAGTACAATTTCCACCGCATTCATGGAGACAGTTCAAAAGCTACATGGTATCCCAAATATTATTGTAAGTGACAGATATTCCATCTTTACTGGGCATTTTTGGACAATTATTTTCTTGTTTGGGTACTCAATTGGCTCATAGCTCATCCTATCATCCTCAATCCGATGGACAAACTGAGATAGTGAACAAATTTCTGGAAGGATACCTTCGTTTCTTTGTCTCTGATAAACAAACACAATGGTTCAAATGGTTACCCTTGGCATAATGGTGGTATAACACTTCCTTCCATATTGCAACAAAAATGACACCATTTATGGCACTTTATGAATACCACCCTCCTTCCATCACTTCCTCTCTAAAAGAAAAATCTAAGGTTCAAGCAGTGGAAGATCACATTGAGAATCAACAAAAAGTTCTCCAAATCTTAAAGGACAACCTGACCATGGCACAGAAATGCATGAAACAACAAATAGATCAACATCGTATTGAAAGAAGTTTTGAAGTAGGGGATTGGGTATTTTTAAGACTACAACCATACAAACAGATGTCCCTCAAGCAATCCAAGAAAGATAATAAATTATCACCAAAGTACTATGGCCCTTATAAGGTGTTGCAAAGTATTGGTACTATGGCATACAAATTGGAGTTTCCTGTATCTTCACGAGTACACCTAGTTTTCCATGTTTCATGCTTAAATAAGGTTATAGGTGACAAGATCCCAGTTCAATCTGTATTGCCAGAACTTGACGAGGAAGGAAAAATCGTATTGGATCTTGAAGCCATCACTAACACAAGAATTTGCCAGCTAAGGAATAGATCCATTTCAGAGTATCTCATTAAATGGAGGAAACTACTGGCTGAAGATTCCACTTGGGAAGCTGAGTCTTTTATATAGAAGCATCCAGATTTACTCAAGCATTGCATACAACACTTGTCTCAAGGGGAGGGGCATGTTAAGCCCTAATATTGGCTCATTACCCCTTAATTGGGGCATATTATATTAGTAATGTTATCTTATTTATGTCGGCTTTAGGCCATTAGTTGTAATTATACCTCCTAGTCTCCTATATATACCAAGGATACATTTTCATTTTGAATCATCTTGTACTTGAACATTTAAGTGGGGTAAAAGGAGGTTGCCCCCTCGAAGAGGCTTATTATCTAAAATTATCTCCTTTTCAAGGCGTTGAGTACTTTTTCTAAGGATTTTCTATGCTATATTGATATTTGGTTCTTAACATGTCCCTTTTCTTAACTTATGCAAGTATGCATGCAAGACTCGCCAGGTTCCTAATACTTATCCTCTTTTCTCCTCAGATTCAATCCTTAGGTGCTAGCCCATTTTCTCTGGCAGAATCTCCCCTTAACCTCGGTCTAGAATCGTGCACTAACCAAATGGTGCTATCCAGAGCTCTGGGACTTCGACATTCCAGAGGATTCATTGAATACAACACTCCACTCTCCCGAATAGCCGAATTCTGAACAACTTGTAAATCTACAGTCCATGTTTACCCATCAACTAACGATCAGGATATACCATGGAATTCGGGACTTCGGGACTTTCTCCACTCCACGCAACAATGACCAACTTCACTCAGAGTGTTGAATCATCGAACCACTCGAGGATATGATGGTTCATACTCACCCACCGATCTATGATGTAGATTCACTCTGTGACTTCAAAGCTTCAAGGATCTCTTGTGACAAAAATCTTAAAACTGTCAGAGCAACGAAGTCCGAAGGACTCGGGGATTAACAACCGTGCTCCTTCTCCTGGTTCAAATGACTATGAGGGATTACGACTTCTCGCAAATAAATCTTATCCACTCAGCCTTAACCAAAATAAATTTCTACTCTTGGGGACTTACTCTTGCTATCCCTCCTTGAGCTTCATCATTTGACTGACTTGAACTCTAACGCACACTTTTCACTTCTCTCTGGAGCTTACGACTTTTGAAAGTCACCGATGCACTCTTTGCGTATCTCTCCTGATCTTTATCAAAACTTAGAAAAGTGTTGGCTCCGTGCACTCCTTGCATTCGGTCTCTCCTCTAAGATTTTACACTATTGTGAGTGTAGGCTGACTCCTTGCGCTCTCTCTGTGAAAACTTACACTATCTCTCATGAGCTTCTAAACCTGTAGATGGTTTGTTCTCTGCACTCCTTGCGTTGGAACTGTGCACTCCTTGCACCGAGATTTCAGAAGAGAAACAATTGAAACCTATAAATTAATTCAAGGACTCATTCAACCAACCATTTGGAGGCATACACACATAAGACACATAAGTAAACAACATAAAATTCATCCAATCACTCAAGGATAAACAAATTCACAGTCATAGAAATGTGTGAGAAATTCCTTCTTTATATATTTCATCAACAATAATTTACAAAGGGCTTCAACAACCTTCAACAACAAAATAACAACTTCCAACTTCTTTTCAACATCCTTTTCTGGGCATAAATTACATTTATTTATACATGAAGGGGCTTCTTGATCCTTCCCTCTAGATTATTCTAGTGTTTTCTTGTCATAATTAAAAGCGTCCTACTACTAAGATTATTACAATAAATGAACAATTACAATTCAGATATGAGTCGGTGCTCAAAATATGTACAATCCTACAAGCATTAAAGGAAATTACAATCTCCTGGAGCATATACAAAGGATATAGCTTGAATATCTCATGGGATATTTAATTAAAAATGTCACAAAATTAAAGTGACGCTCCCTCCTCGGGATCCAAACTAGTTAAAGTGTGTTGCGCTAGATGTTGAGTCACTCTCCACCGCGCCTCATTAAATGATCACGGTGATGCTCCTGCATCATAGTCCTCTAGACAAAATATTCATGGACTCCTGTGCATGAGATCCTCAACTTATTTTCCATGCTTTTGGATGTCTACTTTAGTTATCCAACTAACATCCTCTGTTGGATGATTCTTCCAATTAACCAGATATTCATCATAAATTTTTCTTCTAGTTCTCTTAGAAATTATTTTATCTAAGATCTCTTCTATTTGAAGCTTCTCTACTACGGGCATCTGTCGATTCCACTAATTATTCTCTTGCTCATATGTTTCTTCTGTGTCACTCATCTTGTAAGGATACAAATCTGCTACACTAAATATTGTTGAAATTCCAATATCCTTTGGTAGTTCAATTTCATAAGCATTTGTAGTAAATTTTCTGAGGATTTTACAAGGTCCTATCTTCTTCACCTTCAGTTTATTATATTTCCCTCTTGTAAATATTTCTTTCCTCATATGTTCCAATACTTGGTCTCCAACCTCAAAATTAACCTCTTTTATTCTTTGATCTATCATGTCCTTGTATCTATGGCTTCTATCATGTAGTTGTCCTTTGATTTGATCACGGAATTTTTGTATTTCTACAGCGAAATCCTTTTCTCCTGAACCTTGATATTCATCTTGTCCTAAATCTCTCAATTCTAAAATTCCTCTTGGGTGCATTCCATACACTCTCTAGAGCGAACTCTAACCAATGCTTCTATTTGGTGAGTCATTATATGAAAACTCCGCTTGAGGCATAATTTGATCCCACTGACTGTTATGTTCAGTTACCAAATTTCTTAGCACATTGCCTAGGCTTCTATTCACTACCTCAGTTTGTCCATATTTCTGAGGGTGATATGTTGAACTAAAAGAAAAATTTGTCCCCAGCTTCTTCCACAAACTCCTCCAAAAATGTCCCACAAATTTTGTGTCTCTGTCTGAGACTACACCCTTGGGTAATCCATGTAATCTCACAATCTCCTTGAAAACAAAATTCGCTATGTGAGTAGCATCACTGATTTTGTGACATGGTATAAAGTGTGACATATTTGAAAATCTAGCAACCACCACACATATTGAATCATTTCCCCTCTGGGTTCTTGGCAATCCCGGAATAAAATCCATACTTATAGCATCCCATGGCTTGTCTCGAATAGACAATGGTTGGTACAACCCTATGTTATGTTGCTTTCCTTTAGCATATTGGCAAATTTTTCATTTTTCCACAAAATTCTTCACAATAGACCTTATGCATGGCCGATAGTATGAATAACTCAATTGTGCATATGTTTTATCATGGCCAAAATGTCCATCCAATCTTCCACTATGTTTTTCCTTCAACAAATTGTCCCTCATTGAGCATTTTGGGATACACAATAGGATTCATTTGAATAATAGTTCGTCCTAGATAATATACTCCATCCATTGGATTCTATCCCTAATCAAAGGATTTTAACAAGCTTCATAAGCCTCCTTGAAATATGGGTCTTCCTGGTACATCTCCTTAAGGTGTTCAAATCCCAAGGTTTCCACTTGAAATTCCTGCAAGATTAAACATCTCCTGCTGAAATCTTCTGCAACTTTGTTAGAACTCCCACTAATATATTTAATGACAAAAGTAAAATTCTACATGAATTCTACCCATTTGGCAAGTCTCTGGTTCAATTTCTCTTGTCTAGTTATGAATTGTAAAGCATGATTGTCAGTATACAAAATAAACTCCTTTGGTATAACATAATTCCTCCACTTTTTCAAAGCTTGAATTATAGCATAAAATTCCTTGTCATATGTTGAATACTTCCTGTTAGCATGATTCAACTTCTCACTAAAATAAGCAACATTATTATCATATTGACTTAAAACTGCATCGATGGCCACTCCACTTGCATCACATTTGATTTGGAAAGTCTTCATAAAGTCTGGAAGAATTAAGATATGTTGTTTTGTTATCTTTTCTTTTAACACTCTAAATCCTTTCTCAGCTTCTTTTGTCCAGTCAAAATATCCATGTTCCTTCTTTACAGTATCTAGTATGGGTGCACAAATACTGCTAAAATTCCAAATGAATTTCCTGTAAAAACTCGCCAACCCATGAAAACGTCTTACTTCAAACACACTTCTTGGAGAAGGCCACTCTCTTATAGCCCTCACCTTTTCTGGATCCATCTTCAATTCATTTGAAGAGATTACAAATCCAAAATATACAATTTTTGTCTTCATAAATGAACATTTCTTCAAATTTACCAACAACGTTTCCTGCTGCAACCTCCTCAACACCATCTTCAAGTGTCTTAAATGCTCCTCCTCAATATTGTTGAAAACTAGAATATCATCTAAATAAACCATCACAAACTTCCCAATAAAATCTTTGAGTACTTCATTCATTAATATCATGAATGTACTTGGAACATTTGTTAAGCCAAATGGCATAATAAGCCACTCATACAATCCTTCATTTAGCTTTAATGTTGTCTTCCATTCATCCCCTTCTCTCATTTGTATCTGATGATAACCTCTTTTCAAGTCTATGTTGGAAAAATAACTAGCTCCACTCAAACAATCCATTAAATCATCCATTTTGGGCAAAGGAAATCTATACTGATGGTTATCTTGTTGATAACTCTAGAATCTATGCACATTCTCCAACCTCCATCTTTCTTTGGACTCAATGGAGTTGGTACTTCACATGGGCTTAGACTTTCTCTGATCAGACATTTGTCCAACAAATATTGGATCTTCTCCTTGACCTATTCATTCTCTTGAGGGGTCAATATGTATGTTGCTTTGTTCGGAAAAATTGATACTGGAATAAGTTCAATATCGTGACTAATAATCATGATGGGCAGTAAAGTATGAGGCAACTCATCCACCATAATGTCAACAAACTCATCTAGTAATTCCTAAACTTCCACAGGAAAATCATTCATAGAATTATTTGTAAGTATGAATCTTGGCTTACCTATAATAGCGAACTACATTTTCTAATCTTTCTTAACTTCCTTCAAGAGCTCATTCCCACTCATGAGAAGTATACTCAGGCTAGCCTCCTCTTTGACTCCCTTATCTTCCAATGGTAACAACGTATGCTTACACCCATTTTTTTCAAGGATATAAGTATTCTTCCTCCCATCTTGTATGAAATTCCTTTCATATTTCCATGGTCTCCCAAACAGAACATGAAAACAATCCATAGGTATGACATCACATAAAAATTCACCCCTATAACTACAAATTTTAAACTCAACTTTACACTTTCTACTTACCATAACTTGATGTCTTTTCTGCAACCACCACACCCTGTATGGACTCGGATGTGTTGTCGTCTCCAACTTTATCTTTTCTACCATATCTATGGATACTAAATTTTCAGTGCTCCCACTGTCTATGATAACCTTGCATACTCTGTCTCTAGTCTTGCAAGTAGTTCTAAATAAATTGTTTCTCTGGACTGGTTCCCATACCTCTTTTTTTGGTTTCACAAAATTTTTCCTCATCATGAATGGTCTTCCTTCTTCAATTTTTTCTACTTTCATCTTCACCTCCAAATTCCTCTGTTGTGCCTCATAAATGTGAGCTTCTCTAACTCCTGCATTCTTATTTTTTGTACATTCCAAAGACGTGTGCCTTGTTTTCCTGCAAGCATAGCACTTAAATTCTCCTCCTCTGCCTCTTCCTCTACGTCTTGGAAAATGATTTCTTCCTCTAGATAATCCTCCTATAGAACTTCCTCCTCTATCTGTCTGATTGTTAAATCCTCCAACTTCTCCCCTAGGTTTCTAAAATTTTCCTCTAGTGGTTCCTCTTCCTCTATTAGGACTCTTTCCCCTGTTCCTCTGACTCTGATTTCTCGCCAATTTTTCTTCTTCTTTCAGGTTTATCTGATAAGCATATTCTACAGTTCTCATCATTACCAGAATAATCTCATCATGGATTTCATACCTCAATCCATTTATATACCTAACAACTTTCTCTTCATCACTTTCTCTATGTCTTGCTCTTATATTCAACTTATAGAACTCTTTAGTATATTCTTTCACCAACAAACCTTTCTGTCTTAGATTATGCAACCTTATGAACAAATTTAGTTGATAATCCTTGGGTATGAATTTATACTTAAGCTTATCTACCATTCTATCCCAACTCTTAATTTTTGTCTTACCTTTTCTTCTTCTATCAGCTTGTAACTCATCCCACCATAAAGTTGCATGTCCCTTCAACCTGGTCACTAGATGCTTTACTTTTGTCTCATCATCAATCTCCTCATAATCAAAGTACTTTTCTAAAGAACTTATCAAGTCAATAAATTTTTCTACATTCAAATTACCTTTATACATCATAACTTCCAGCTTCACTCTAGTTCTCATCTTGAAAACAACTCTCAACAATCACTCTTCTGCTACTTTTTCTCCCACAACTTATTCTTCTTCTTATAGATCTTCAATTTCAGCCTCATTAATATCACCAACCTATGCTACTCTTCTTTGAGTTGTTTCCATGATGTCTAGCCTTGAAATAAGTTGTCTCATTTCCTCCTCCATAGTTGTATTGACTACAGGTCTCAACCTACGTCTCCTCAACGACATGATTTCCACTATATTATTTTCACATGGATTTTATTCCTTCTTTGATACCACTTGATGCAAACCCCCCCTAAGGGATTGCGCTACCTCCCATTCTAGGGTCTTCTTATAGATCTGAATAAGCTCTTGGATCCCTATTGGATCCTCTACTACGTTCAAAAGTCCCTTTTCTTAACTTCTACAGGTGCGCACACAAGACCTGTTGGGAGCCTAATACTTATCCCCTTTTCTCCTCAGAATCAAGCCTTAGGTTCTATCCCCTATTCTCTATTAGAATATCCCCTTGACCTTGGGCTAGAACCAGGTGTTAACCAAAAGGTGCTATCCGGAGCTCTAGGACTTTGACGCTACAGAGGATTCACTGAATAAAACACTCCACTCTCCCGAATAGCCGAATTCTGAACAACTCAGAAATATATGGTCCATGTTTACCCATCAACTAACGGTTTACATCTACCATGGACTTTGTGACTTCAGGATTTTCTCCAATCCATGCAACAATGACCAACTTCACCCAGAGTGTCGAATCCTCGAACCACTCAGGTATCCAATGGTTCGTACTCACCCAACAATCTATGGTGTAGATTCACTCTGTGACTTCGGAGCTTCAGGGCTCTCTTGTGACAAACAACTTAAAAATATCAGAGCAGGGAAGTCCGAAGGACTTGGGGATTAACAACCATACTCCTTCTCCTAGGTCAAACAACTGTGAGGGATTCTAATTTCTCCTGAATAGTTATCGTCCACTCGACGTTAACCAAAATAAATTTCTCCTCTTGGGTACTTACCCTCATTATCCCTTCTTGAGCTTCATCATTTGACTGACTTGAACTCTGGCGCACACTTTGCGCTTCTCTCCTGAGCTTTGGAATTTTGAAAGTCACTGGTGCACTCCTTGCACAATCTCTCTTGATCTTTATCAACACTTAGCAAAGTGTTGGCTCTGTGCACTCCTCGTACGTGGTCCCTCCTCTGATATTTTACACTATTGTGAGTGTAGATGCACTCTTGCACTCACTCTGTGCAAACTTACACTATCTCTCTTGAGCTTCTAAACCTGCAGATGGTTTGGCCTCCACACTCCTTGTGTTGGCATTGTGCACTCCTTGCATTGATATTTTAGAAGAGAAGCAATTGAAACTTATAAATTAATTCAAAGACACATTCAACCAATCATTTGGATGCATACACACACAAGACAAAGAGTTAAACATCATAACATTCATCCAATTACTCAGGGATAAAAATAAAAATTAGATGAAAATATTTTTCTATTATGAATCCTGCATACGGGATGGAGAAGAGGTTCAACTTTCTTCAACAAAAAAACCCAATTCCCAAATACAATTTTCTAAATGAAACCCATATATATAGACTACCCAACAAAAAGAATGCAATTATCTTCTTTGTTTGATTCTAATACATAAAGACATCAAATGCAAATCCTTTAACACTCCTTTAATTTCAATCGAATTGAAAGAGTCGAATGCAAATATAAAAGACACGAAGAAAAAAGGATTTCAAACAAAGAATTCACTCACAGGATAATGAGAAATGAAGGAAGATAACTTAGTCAATCAAGGAATCGACAATCGACAATCATTCAAGGAATACAAGAAAGTTCAAGGAAGAATACAAAAATTGATAAGGAGAAAGAGAAATCACTCCACAATCTTGACAAAACGAGCAACATGAAAGAGAAATCCAAGCTAGGTTGTGGTCAGTATAAAGTCTCAAATCATTCAAAGAGGAAATAATTGAAAAGTAACTTAATACCATCAAACCTTTGCAGACCTTTTCAATCAATTAGATAACCAAAAACTTCGCAAGATTCAAACGAAACCAAGAAAAACAAGGAAAATCAATCTTGCAATTCGAAAAAGGTTGCAAGCTCAAAAAATAAAACAAAAGAAGTGATAAGTACCAAAAATTCAACCCAAAAAAATCCACAAGCCAAAGTACAGACTCTGGGAAAACATCTCTGCAAGATAGACTGAGAAAAACTGAGCAGAAAAGGGAAGAAATCACCAAAAAAGGAGATCAACCCTCTTGTTTTCAAGGGTACAGAGCATTGTAGAGATCTGATATACACTCTAGGGGAGCAATGAATACATATCAATGCTTTGATATACACTCTAGGGGAGCACTACCCTTCCCAAAAACTCAGAACAAAGGCTTAAAACTTAGAAAATTTCACCCAAAATTCCCAGAATTTTGTGAAATTGTCAATGAAGAGGGGCGAAAGGAAATAGATCAGGAACAAAAAATAAAAATGATCTAAAAGTGGACAAAAGGCAGAGACGATCCAATGAAATACAAGTCAATTTCCTTCCCCACTGGAGTCGCCAATTTATGTTACAAAAAAATCCCCTTGCGAACAGGTGGATCTTCCCTCGGATTCTAGACCCCTAATACCGAGACATAAAGAGGAAAATGGAAAATAACATCCCTTTGGTATTTTCTTAACTAGATGAAAATACAAAGAGCGAGAAAGGTTGTGATGCACATATTTCCAGTTTTTTTCCTCGCTGCTCCAATTTGAGCTTGATCTCCAAACTCGTTTGCACAACTTGATACCTGCAAACCACGGAAAAGAAAGAGACACAAGGAAACTCCTACTCTACCATACTAGATTAAACAAAGTCATCTACAGTAGACAAGCATATGCAAAGATACATAAACTAGAAGGAAATAGGCCAAGCATATATTAATGAGAACATTAAAAAGACACTTACAATCTGTAGATGCAGTTGCAACAACCTCTCCAAGTTATCTTCGTCCAGCCCTTACACTATTCTCCCAAGATCATAATTTGGATATCCAAAATCTTCCTCCCAATATCATAAGTTTGATACCTCTAATCTGCCTCCTCTTCTCCATGGAAATCCATCATTATATAGGATTTGGAGGCTTAACCACCATGGAGAGGATCACTCATCAGATCCACTAAAATGGGATCTCCAAGATATTTAGGGAGAAAATATCTATTAATGATTTTAGTGAGGATATATCTCTCAAGGATTTTAAGGAGGAAATATTTCAACCATCGATGAGATCCTCAACATCCCATTAAAAATAGGAAACCAAATGTGAGGTGGATTCTCACACTAAATTAATTTCCTTTTCATGAATATTAATAATTAATTCATGTGAACATAGTATTTTGACCTTCATATAATATATTTCTCCTTCACATTGACTAGGGATTGTGACATATGTTATTTCATGGTGTCGAGGTGTATGCAACACTTAGAAAAGTGAATATGACACTTTTATGAAACTTGTGACACTTAGAGAGAGTTACCTAGGTGTGGAAATTTGATGTGTAACAACCATGCCTCATTAAATGATGACGATGTTGCTCCTACATTAGGAGGGTCCAAAAACTGAGATATGGTTCTCTATGAATCGACATGATCACCCACTAGATCACCTATTTCCTGAAGATTCTATTGTTCCCATCATGGTAGATGCTTTGGACCTACAAATTCTTGTTGCTGATTAGAAATATCATAGATATTAAACTCAGATATATGATGATCTAGGAGGATCTAAGGATTTCTCATAGAGGTCAAGGAGGATCCAGAACGCTCACAGAGGTCCCAGGGGATCAATAAAAGATCAAAATTTGACCGTCTCAAATGATCAAGAAAATGACGTCAGTGTGTAGAGCTCATCATCAACTTTCCAATGGTGCAAACAAAAAGCCAACCATAGTTCGTATGTAAAAGTTATGAGCGGTCAAAGTTCCATTCAAACCTGGAAAAAGTTCAAAGGGAAAAGTAAAAGGGGTGACACATGTCACCACTACAAGGGTGATACATGGCCTTCGTTCAGTGTATGTGGTAGAAAGATCAACATGATGTGGCATGACAATTGGCAAGGTGATTGGGCAAGTCATACATCCAAGTGGTTGAATCATATGTTGACAAGTGGAATGGGATAGCCAATGAGAGATCGGCATATTGAAATCTCCCATTGGCCTATATTGGTTGGTGTTTACCAAAATTTTGGGAGTTGACGGGGGTTGAACCCGTGACCTCCCAAAGACCTTACCAAACCTTCATTGCCAATATGCCATACCGATGATTCTTAAGCATATATGTGTTCATATATATTTGAATTTGTATTAAAGTTTGAATGGGAGAAAAAAGAGATGAGGGCCTAAGCCCTCTCCCTAGCCCTTGGGTCATTGTATACCATATAACCATGTTATATTCACGGGAGGTTGTTAACACATATGTTGTTTATAACATATGGTTTTAGCCATATGTTAAACGGTTCAAACAAAATGAAGAGAATATATGGCGGTCGGTGGGGCTTGAACCCCCAACTTTCCATATATAACCACAATGTCCTAACCAACATGCCAACAATCTCGCTTGTTACTAGATTCCTCCACATTTAATGTTAACTTACATTAAGTTTTGGACTAGGGGTTAGGGTTGTGGCCTATGTATGGGCGCAGATCCCAACTTTCATACACACATTCCCATGTTCTCAAAGATCCTAAGGCACATATTTTGATGTAGTGAATGTATCCCAAGGTAGTACAGATTGTCTAGATTTGCATGCAAAGGAAGAGGCCAAGTATGGTTGTCTCGTAAAGCAGTCCATGAGGTATATTGTCCAAACATAGGAAACTTTATACTTGTTTTTCATGATTTTTCGCAAGGATCATCAATTTGAGGTATGTTTTATTATCAGAGGTCATTTGCAAAAGTATTAGTCCAAATTGTCATTAATGAGATTTTAACGTATTGTTTTGTGTGTTGAAGAAGGTGAAATTGAGCCAGTTCGGAACTTGGTCGACTTAATACTCAAATTTCTCAGAATTTCGCAAGGATTCTAATGGTGAACTCATTTTCTTGTTTTGAGTAATTTAATTAAAGAGAGTCCTTTAAAATGGCTTTTTGCAAGCTCATGTTGTAATGTAATTTTGGTGTTTTGAGATGATGGAGAACATTCATGTTATCTAAATGGACTTTGATGTTGAAGTAATAGATTTTATCTACATATGTAATTTGAGTTCTTTTATTTTTTGTTTTTCATATGACTATTCTACAAATTAATCATCAATTTATGAGTTTTTTGGATAAGAAACACATCATCAAAATTCTGTAAATCACCTCAATATGATTAGTAAATTAATTTTGAATCAAGTTAGATGTTGTACGTATATATTGTAAATAAATAAGTGGTGTCTAAAGATTTTCAGATCAAGTGGTATCAGAGCTAGTTTTGACATGTATTTGCAATTTGTTGATGTGATGAGATCCAAGAGTTCAGTTGGTGAATATTTTGAAGGCTCTTATCAAGAGGACAATATGAGTAAAGTTCTCATGAATTCGAGGCTGCAAAAGAATATTAATCAAAAAATATAAAAGGAGAATTCTGAGACAAACATGCAGTTTCAAGATCTTGAGGAAGAGAAGCAGATGTTGCACGATCGATTGTTATGTCATGAGGAATTCCATAATGGTATTTTTCATGAGTTGGAAAGAAATTTGGAAATTAAGAATCAAGTATTGGCACCATCAGTACCAATCCATGAAGATTGGCAGGCTAAGAATGTAAAGTCTCCAATGCAAAAGGGACTACCTCTTTCAAAAGGCATGATTTTGGAAGATGACTCCTCATATTACTCTTTTTCCCGTCAAGATGGAGAATGCTCGAGGATGGATGAAGCAAGGAAAACATAAGATGAAGAGGTCCTTCATAAACAATTATCCTTACCTTCCAATCTAGAGAAAGGTAACATGTGTAAGACATCTCCAGAGAAAGATGTGAATGCTAAAGGATAAGGAATGAAGACTTTTCCCACTATTGAATGGTTTACATATCCATGTTATTCCTATGGAACTAGAAACCATAATGTGGAGAAGTGTCTAAGTGTCGAAGAAGACATTCTATGTAAATAAATCCGTCCAATAAGAAGGATAAAGGTAAAGATCATTTCTCAAAACAGAGGAAAAGGGGGAATGCTAAGAAGGGATCATGATTCCAAGATGGGAACAAGACACTCTACTCTTATTGTAGTAAGAGTGGAGATCAGATTGAGAAGTGTTGGACACTTTAACCACACTTATGTCTGAATTAGAATAGAAAAAATGTAAAGGAACTTGCAAGAAGACAAGCAACTCCAGATGAAGTTAGTGGTTTCACTAGAAGGTTTTGGAAAGAATAATTCCTAATGGTTGGTATTGACAAAGTGATATATGAAGACATTGAGGAATGGTTCGTGGATAGCGGCACATCTCACCACATGACCAGGATGAGATCAATATTTCTGACTTTCTCAAAATCTGACATAGATTTCTATGTAGGATCTGGAACCAACACCAGACAAGCAATAAGAGGGTATGGATATGTAATATTCCATCTTGAGTCGAGAGGAGTTTTGGGAATAGAAAATATGTTATATTTTCCATACTTAAATGTAAACCTACTCTCAGTTGTGGAATTTGAAGATGAGGGCTATGCAATCACATTCCAAAATGGCCAGGTACTTGTGTATTTGAGGGAAGTTTCTCCAGACACAACAATAGTTCTTGGTGTTCTCAAAGAGAGGTTATATAGGTTACTAACAAGGCCTATAGTTTGGTCTAATGTTTAATTATATTCAACATCATATTCGACATCAAATTCAATGTTAGATTCAATATTAGCGTTAAAGGAATTGTCAGAGGTCGAAAGTTGTGAGACTCCTCTTAGTATAGTGGGAAGAATGAGTCCACAAGTAAACCATCTAAATATTTCATTGTAAATGTGTATATTTGTAAATGTAATATTCATATGTGTATATATCCTAAAGTATATTAGAAGTCTTGTAATCCACTCATTGTAAATTATGAGAGTGAGAGGGACTCTGTAAAATTTATATATTGCCACCTTATATGTTGATAAGAGTGAGAGGGATTTTGTAAGAGAATTTATATAGTTCCACCTTTTATAATGTTGAGAGTGAGAGGAATCTAGTTAAAAGAGATTTCTAGATAGCCACCTTACATATTGTTCATAAGTGAGAGGAATCTCATTAAAAGGATTTCTATATGGACACTTTATTTTAGAGAGAGGAATCTCATTATAAATATTTCTAAGCCTTTAGACAACATTATAGACAATTTTATTGTCTAGTCATCAACTAAAGGACTATATATGGATCAAATTGTTGAATTTAACATTATTGATTCTTAATTACCGAAGGAAAAAGAACATAAGGATGCAGGAAGTTGGAGCATGTAGATCAGAAGAGGAAAGAGCATCGAAGTAATGCAAAACTTTCTAGAGATGGTAAAGGAGAAATAATCCTCTTTTAAGAAGCATATAAAGGTGCATGCTATCAAAACCTTTAAAATACTATGTCATGTTCATGTGGATGTATACCTTGAACAGAAGAAAGTCAAGTATAGATGGTAACAATACATATCAAGTTGTTTTTCAAGGTAGGAGAAGTAATGGACATGGAATTCATTTAGAGACTCCCACAGATAAATCAACAGTACAAGAACAACGAGTCCAAAAGGACAAGGCATAGATAAAAATTTAACTTGGTTTCATATTGGTCGAGATGGACTATATTCAACAGTAGGAGATGGGAATGGATGTTGGAATACATGATATAGGTATTGCATAGATTCAATGAACATGAATTTTTATTTTCAGAGAATCTATGAGCCAAAACTAGTCCCAGAGCTCTTAATGATAATGCCAGAGGCTAGATTCAGATATATATTCCATAAAAGAAGATAGAAGTACATTGATATAATACCTAGGATCATATATCCAAGATGAATACTGAATTCTAGAGAATATTCATCAAGATGGAAGAGTAAGTTAACATCACTAAGTTGTTGATTGTATATAATTTTGAGGTCCAAAAGTTCTTCATTGAGAAGGTGTGATCGAGGAGGATCTAAGGAATTCTCACAGAGGTCCAAGAGGATCTATAACTCTCATAAAGGTTTGAGGGGATCCATAAAATCTAAAATTTGACCATCTCAAATGATTGATAAAAGGACATCAATGTGTAGAGTGCATTGTTATCTTTCCAATGAAACAAATGGAAAGTCAAACAGATTTTGTATGCAAAAGTTATGAGCGATCAAATCTCCAGTCAAACTTGGTAAAAGGTCAAAGGGAAAAGTAAAAAGTGTGACACATGTCACCACTACAAGGGTGACATGTGGCATATGTACAACTTATGTGGCAGACAGATCAGCATGATGTGGCATGATAGTTGGCAAGGTGACTAGGAAATTCATACATCCAAGTGGTCGAATCATATGTTGACAAGTGGCAAGGGATAGCCAATGAGAGGCCACCATGTGGCGACCTCCCATTGGTCTATATTTGTTGTTTTTTACCAAAATTTTGGGAGTCGACAAGGGTCGAACCCGTGAACTCCCAAATACTTTACCAAACCTTCATTGCTAATATGCCATACCGATGATTCTTAACCATATATGTGTTCATATATGTTTTAATTTGTATTAAAGTTTGAATGGGAGGCAAAAGGGTCAAGGGCATAATCCCTTGAACCTATAATTTGGTTCATTGTATACCATATAACCATGTTACATTTGCTGGAGGTTTTTAACACATATGGTTTTAACCATATGTTAAATGGTTAAAAAAAACAATGAGAATATATGGCGGTCGATGGGGCTCGAACCCTTGACTTGTCATATATAACCACAACATCCTAAACAACATGCCAAAAATTCCCACTTTTTATGGGATTCCTCCGCATTTAATATTAAGTTACATTAAGTTGTGGACGAGACGTTAAGGTCACAACCTATTTATGGGTATTGATCCCAACACTCAAAGACACATTCCCATGTTCACATAGATCCTGAGGCATATATTTTGATTGAGATGATGGAGAACAATAATTCTATAGGGACTTTGAATATGAAGAAATAGATGTCATATACATATGTAATTTTAGTTCTTTTATTTTATGTTTTTTCATCTCACTATTCTGCAAATTAATCATCAGTTTATGAATTTTTTTTATAAGAAGCACATCATCAAAATTCTGTAAATCACCTCAATATGATCAGTAAATTAATTTTGAATCAATTTAGATGATTCATGTATATATTTTAAATAAATAAGTGGTGTCTAAGTATTTTTGGATCATATGATCGAAAGAAGTCTCATGAATTTTCGCAACTAATGGCGGTGAAGATGGAGGTGTGGACTACTCTGAAAGTACCTGTGAAGGACCTTCTTCAAAATTTACACTTCTCTAAATGGACTCTTCATTATCATGTGTTAGAAGAGGCATGTAATCATATTTATGATTAAAGTTAGAGAAGGTGTACAACCTGGAATGGTGATTAACCTCAACAACAACAATCTTTGAACCATCTTACAAGTTGGATATAATAACTGAGTTTAGAGTGAAATACACCTTCTTCCCTAAACCTGAATGAGTGATTTGATATATGGAGAGACGATTCACTGAAATATTTGGAACATGAATTAAATCATGAAATAATCCATGATATAGATCAAAAATTGCACACCTCAGCATGAGAATCATCTCCCATCAAGATCAGTGATCTGAAACAAGTCTTCAAGTATGAAAAAATTCTATCTGATGAGGTCATGTGATGGGTAGCCCCTAAATCAAGCACCCAAGAATTAGGATAAGATGAAACAGAAAGTAATGCATGACCATTACCTCTTTCTGATGATGGATTGTCCAATGGATTTTTCCTTGTATTATCCGAAATACAATCTTTGAGGTGATGTTTCTCAAGTGATTGTGCCATGAGATCTATGGTTGTTTTCATGCAAGAACTCTCAAGATGGAACCCTCTGTTACAATAGGAACAATTGGTCTTCTCCTTCTTCCCCTTTGATTCCTTGGAACTCAAATTCTCATATGTGGACTTTTTTTTACCTTCCTTCTTGTTCTCTTGGTTCTTCTTACCCTTTTTCTTCTCCTTATTCACCTTTAAACTTCTTTGAGTTGTAAGAGCATGTAGATTGGAAATCTTGAGTGCCCCTATTTGTATGATATTTGTATGCTCATGGATAATTGACTCCATGAACTCATCCAAGGATGGAAAATTCCATGTATACCCCATAGCTAACATGGTAGTATGAAAAGAAGAAGTGTAGACAAAATACTTTGGTCATAGTTTGGTTAGAATTGAAAAGATTAATTTTTCATCTTTCTTATCAATTCCACAATCCCTAACATGAGAAAGAAAAGTTTTGAACTTAAAAAATTAGTCCTTTAGGGTCTCTAAATCTTCTGGATTCAATGCATGTAGATCATTCTCCAGTTGATGACCTCTTATATTGTCTTTATTTCCTAGCAAATCCTTCAACTTTGTCAAAACATCGTTAAGAGTCTTGCAAGTATCAACATGAAAGAGGAGATATAGAGAGATTATCAAGAACAATATCCCATAGGATTCATCCATTTTGTTGAAGTGTTTTTATTTCTCTATGGATGAAGTAGGCTCGACCTCATTCCCCATGGTGACCCTAGACAAACCCTTGCTTCGAATTAGAAGCTCCATCTTGGGCTTCCACTCAAAGTAGTTGAAGAGTGTCAATACCACTAAAGAATATGGTTTATCCATAGTTCTCTATGGTCTGTCCAATATGATCTATAAAACTGAAATAAAAGTGAATACTCCCTCACAATAATGGCTCTGATACCATGTAGGATTAAACCACAATCCAAGACCTAATTGTGAGAAGGAAATACTACACTAGATAATTGCAAGAGAGAGAGAGAGAGAGAGAGAGAGAGAGAGAGAGAGAGAGAGAGAGAGAGAGAGAGGAGAGAGAAAAATAGAATCAATCTTCACACATAAGTGTAATACTCCAGTTTTGAGTCCCCATATTATATAATGTATTTTGTTATTTTATGAAAGGTTGGAGTTCCCAAATAATTAAAAGAGGATATAACTCCTAGGAAATGTAATGTTGTGATCATTGTTAATAATAAAATACATCGTTGGCTACAATACAAACAACGACAATAGTTATATGTGGATATGATTCCACGAGAGAGGAGGATTAAGGGGTTAAGTCATTTTATCATATTTTATTTACCCATAATTGTTTTAATGGAGAGAAGTGGTTACACAAGCTTCTTGGGGAAGGCCATGTGGTTCTTGATTTGCAAGTAAATGTATAAACCCATCTTGTGGGATGTTTGGGGGTTCTTCTTCACTCCCCCTATTCATTCATTTTTCTTTGTTCACACTCTTCATTCTATACTCTCCATTCATGCTTTCACTCATTCATTATTTCTCATTCCTCCTTGATCTTGGGGGAAAAGGAAAAACAAATTGTTGGGAGAGAAGCCACTATTGGTTGACTATAGTGACTATTGGTGTATTCCAACCATGAATTAATGCATGCATGCCTGAGATGCATTAGTAGCTACTAAATTTTATTCACAGTTGTGAATCCTAATAGTCCTATCATGGATATTCCTGACCATATGCATTGGATCCCTGGAATGAGGTGGACAACCTTATGGACTGCGTGGCAGAGAATGGGGTCCATTCTCTTGGGTTGTGCGGGATGGAGAGAAGAGAGTTGGCATACTTTGGATTTTTGTGTGTTGAGGAACTTATGAGAGATTGAGTACTGACTAGTTTGGAAATTTGAGTGACACCATAGAACCATCCTTATGGATTCATAGCCTTGGCTCAGGGGTGATCTACTGTTGAGACTTGGAATAGTAGTGTCTATGGATGGGTGGAATGTCCTTGGTCTGCAACCAGTTGGTGAATAATTTTATTAAATATAAGTGTTCTATGTCATGTGTTTTTATGCTTATATATTTATTTCCTCTCTTTATTAATTATCATCTCTGAAGTTCGTATTTATAATATGCATGCTTGAGGGTTATTTTCGTGCATGGCATATTTCTTATTTATTTTACGTTGTAGCCTGACTATTTGTTATTGCATGTGTTTTTATGGTGTTCTTTCGTGCTTGTTTATTAATTAAATGGTATCATAAATTTGAAATCAGTTTAGAAGTGAGTTTTTGGAGTAGTGTGCCCAGCCTAGGGCTAGCTGGGTACGTTATAATAAGAGACTAAGAAATAAACTCTAATCACACAGTATTGATCTGTGATAATGAGTAAAATATATAAGACTCTCCAGATGAGGAGTAATGTGCACTAGGTTGGGATTTCCATGTGCATGCTCAAGTAGAAAATCAACCTCTCCCACTTGCAATGGTTAAATAAAGTCAAAAGTTGCTAATAATATGAAAAATGTCAAATATGTAGTTTAAACTCAAGTGAGAACTCTACATTAAGTCATATGGCATTCCATAATAGAAAAACTCTCCTAATACACATGCATGTTGCATGTGTCTTCTCATATGCATGCATGGTACATGCAAGAGTATATGCATGTGGTTCATTAGATGCATGCATGCTACATGCAATATTATCTGCATGTGGCTAATTAGATGCATGCATGTTGCATGAAAGAGTATCTACATGTGGTTCATTAGATGCATGCATGTTGCATGAAAACATTTCTGCATGCAACTCCTAAGAAGCATGCATGGTGCATGAAAAAGTGTCTGCATGTGACTCCTAATATGCATGCATGGTGCATGCAAAAGTATCTACATGCATGCATGGTGCATGAAAAAGTATTTGCATGTGATTCAGAAAAAATGAGTATGTCAATGAGTATGTAGTTGAGCATATACCCCAAAATAGACAAGGTCTCTAGTTTGGAAGGATTTATGGAACCATGGTCACCAAGAATTACAACTCTGGGGTGATCATAACCATGCTCAAAAGGTAAATTGTTTATACAAAGTTGAGTTAGAGGGAATTTGACATAGGATTTTGGAAATTTGTCTCTTTAAAATGTAGTGTGATGGGTCATGTCCCTTTTGGATGGATTGAAATGGAGTAGATGAAAGCCATTTTTTATATATGTTCCAAATAAATTCAATGGTTTGGTACAACACACTTCCAAAGTTGTTCCGTGATTGAAGAATAGATGGGGGTTGAGGGATTTTCCAAGGCATTGGTTTTAGAAGTAGTTAGTGCATTTGAAAATCTCATCTTCTTTGAAACACAAAGTATGGAAGTGTATTTTTCTTCAATAATTGTTTCCTAACTAGAGAAATATTCATAAATTTGGTGTTATGAATGCTACATGTACCTTGCATTAAACATGTTTTTCAGAGTTGTCACTCTGTCAAAAAAATTTGGGAATCATTTTAGGCTGAATTTTACTTCCTTTTACTGTCTTTCTTTTGTGGAATATGAAATCTATTTCTTTGTTCATAAAATCCAAGTGTATTTCTACTAAAATCCTCTATAGGGTGTGAAAGGAAATAAGGTCCTCCAACTCCAAATACAAAACCTATTGTTCGACCACCCATGATAATTGTATGTGAGACAGAACCATCAAAGGGGTGTTATGTTCTTAATAATGGATCTACTGATTGTAAACATGGAAGTTGTATAAATTTCAATATATACTACTTATCACTCATATCACATGTAATGTTCAACGTAGCTCATACAAAGGAAATTTGGTGTCTATGTGTTTTGTACAAAAAATAATTAAAAACAAATTGTTTATGTACAGATTTGGAAGAAGCATCATCATTGAGTTTAATGTAACTAACTAATGCATGAAATAAATACTACATAGTTTAATTAACTAATGTAACTAGTAATGTTACTATCTAATGACACAAGAGAAGTAAATGATTTGTACCTTGTTCGAAATGCATTGTGGATTGTGGAGGTGACTGTCCTTGAAACATGCATTTGTCAAAGACAATAATTGGTTAAATAACTAAATAATAGATAAACATCAATGAGATTCCATTTTACAAAGATAATCAAACGTTATATGACTGAATAATAATTAAACATGTACAACGCTCTATAAATACTAAAGGGGAATATCTCATGAATGAGATCCTCTTGGTTTCAAGAATAATTTATTATCTACTAAACATGACCAACCACATGAAGGTGGAAGCTCGTTTGGCCCCTCCCCCCCTGCATCACTCTCAATTCCCAATACCCAATCATGCATTAATAGCAAAAAAAGAATTAATGCTAAATGAAAGAAAGAAGGTACATGCGTATAGAACATATAAGGTTCACGCACAACTAGAAAAACAAAAAATTGTATAGTGAATAATTTATATTAATAAAATTTGCATGATGATATGTATAATATGAATAAAGTATTTGGTACTTACAATTCAATATTTTAATCTCAAGTAACCACCTTGGCAAAGTTTGTGTTGCCCATGTTTTTATAATATTTCCTTGGTTTCTTTTGACGTGTCTGGTACATATTTGAAATATCTTATAACATAATTGAAACTTTTCATAGGCTCCTAGACATGTAAAAAACAACCAAGGTAAGACTAGAAAAACTGAAGGTGTTTGTTGTAGATATCAGATATTGTAATATATCTATAACATACACCTATCGTTCTTGTTATGTTATGGTGATGAAGATGCATCTATAATTTTTTGGAAAATGGACCCACTGTACTAATGTCTCCCTCTCACACTCTTACACACACTCTCTCTCTACCCC
>ML776912.1:525498-558068 GCA_009831015.1 Picea engelmannii | reverse complement strand
AGAGAGAGAGAGAGAGAGAAGGGGGGAGAGAGAATAAGGTATGAGTGAAGAGCATAGGGTTTCCATGCCTATGTGCCTCAATGTTATACCATGTAACCTATAACTTGATCATGAGATGATTCATAATTAGGAAAAAATTTGGATGGAATTACATTTAATTTGATGGACATGGATGATGACAAACATCTATTGGGGCTTGATGATATTCTATGTGAATTCTATAAGGCTACATGGGATTGTGTCGGACTTGATTGTATGTCTACAAGGAATGTATTTAGAAGCAATCATTGAGGTAATATATCAACAAATATTTGATCATGTTTATTCCCAAACATTGAGACCTTGAGAAAATCATCCAATGTAGGCCTATAACATTTCTCAATGTTTCATACAAAATCATTGCAATTGATAAGAACATATTGGGGCGAAAGATATTTATAAGGTGGATGCTTTCTCATAGTGCAAGGAGCCTCCTTAAATAACTCTTGTAATAGGAACATTTTTTCCATGTTGATCTTCACCTTATGAATTTGGACTATATTCTACAAATAACAGAGCTAAGCTTCATGATAATTGTATGTGAGACACAACCATCAAAGGGGTGATATGTTATTAATAATGAATCTACTATTTGTAAACATGGAAGTTGTACAAAGTTCAATATCTCTTACTTATCACTCATATTACATGTAATCTTCATCCTAGCTCATACAAAGGCAATTTGATGTCTATGTGTTTTGTACATAAATTAATTAAAAAAAACTTTTTTATATACATATTTGGAAGAAGCCTCATCACTGAGTTTAATGTAACTAGCTAATGCATGAAATAAATACTACAAAGTGTAACTAAGTAATGTAACTAGCAATGTAATTATCTAACAACAAGTAGCAAAACAATAATTAAAGGTAAATGAAAGAAAGAAGGTACATGCATATAGAACTTATAAGGTCCGCACACAACTAGCAAAACAAAAATTTGTAAATCAATAATTTATATTAATTAAATTTGCATAATGATATGTATAATATGAATAAAGTATTTGATACTTACAATTCGATCTTTTAATCTCAAGTAACCACCTTGGCGAATTTTGTGCTACCCATACTTTTCTAGTCTTTCCTTGGTTGATTTTGACGTGTTTGGTACATATTTGAAATATCTTATAAAACACTTGAAACTTTTCGTAGGTTCCCACACACGTCAAAAACAACTAAGGAAAGAATAGAAAAAATGAAGGTTCTTTGTCATGATCATTGTGTTTTATATCTTGCGTTAAAATTCTCATCCTTTATTTTCCTTCCTCTGTAAGTGGCTTAGACCCATACCATGTACTTAGAAGTACTGGACAATTATAAAAGGAGTGTTATGTTCCTAATAATGGATCTACTGCTTGTAAACATGGAAGTTGTACAGAGTTCAATATATCTTACTTATCACTCATATTACATGTAATATTCATCCTAGCTCATACAAAGGAAATTTGATGTCTATGTGTATTGTACAAAAATTAATTAAAAAAAACTTTTTTATGTACAGATTTGGAAGAGGCCTCATCATTGAGTTTAATGTAACTAACTAATGCATGAAATAAATACTACACAATGTAACTAACAATGTAATTATCTAATGACACGAGAGAAGTAAATGATTTGTACCTTGTTGGAAATGCATTATGGATCATGGAGGTGACCACTCTTCAAACATGCATTTGTCAACGAAAATAATAGGTTAAATGATTGAATAATAACTAAACATATATGAGCTTACATTTGACAAAGAAAATTAAACGTTATATGACTAAATAATAATTAAACATGTACGACACTCTAGAAATACTAAAGGGGAATACCTCATGAATGAGCTCCTCTTGATTTCGAGAATAAATTATTCTCTACTAAACAAGAACAACCACGTGAATGTGGTAGCTTGTTTGGAATAATAAGTAGAAAAACAAGAATTAAAGGTAAATGAAAGAAATAAGGTACATGCATACATAAAATATAAGGTCCACGCACAACTAGCAAAAAAATAAAATTATATTCAATTATTTATATTAATAAAATGTGTCCTGAAAATATGTATAGTCATATTTTTTTTCTTCTTTTTTATAAAACTTATGAGTATATCATCATCATGTTCATCTCGATCCTGACCTTCAATTATTGGGTCATTTTCTTCTGATGGAAGGTAATGGGTCATATCAAGCATTCTACTACCTCTAGTAGCAGGACGTGGATGTTGATGCATTATAGGGGCATCCACTACAATAACAAAAAGTGTTAAAAGGACATTGTTAGTTATTATTCATAGCAGTGTTTCATTAGTAAGAATATCATTACTATGTCTTTTACCTGGAGGAGTAGTGGACACCATTGGTTGGATTATCATTGGTTCCCTCCTCTTCGAGCACCCTCATCTACATTCTCTTCCATTGAAACAACAAAATCTATAAGTACACCATTTGAATGAAATATTTATAATCTTCATATTATACATTTTATTTTAAAGACACGCATACCATGATGGGTTTGTGAACCACTAGTATCATGGGGTTGTTTTCCATCACCATCAAATGAACCGATTTTGCTTACATGCTTAAAACAAATAGACACATAATTAATTGATGGGTAAAATCAATCGTCAATATATTTGACAAGTAATCAACAACTAAAATATTGTCATTTTATTTACCAACTCATTCAAAGTTGAACTTGAAGCCAAGCATCAAGTCTTGTTTTATGGAGACAGTGTTGAATGTATCCCACTACATGGCATGGCATAAGATATGGATTTTTCTTACTGGCTGCAATTAGATAAAATTTGCATGATGATATGTATAATATGTATAAATTATTTGGTACTTACAATTCTATCTTTTAATCTCAAGTAAGCACCTTGGCCAAGTTTGTGATACCCATGTTTTTATAGCCTTTCCTTTATTTCTTTTGATGTGTTTGGGAGCCTACAAAAAGTTACAAGTATGTTATATGATATCGCGAATTTGTCTGTAGAACTAAACATAATTCAACATATTCAATTCAAAATATCATATATTACCTTCCAGGGCCAATTGGTGTCTTCCCTTCATTTCTCAATGCAATCTCCTTTGCATCCTCCTGTATATTCTTCTATTCACTCTTAGGAATGGTCAGAGGACAATCATACTCATGGTTCTTTTTCAATCGAACCCTATATTTATCTATGACATATTTCAAATATGTACCAGCCATCGAGGTGATTTCAAACTTGTTGAATAAATCACCAAACATGCCAACCATATGGTATATAAGATTCCTTTTCAAATATTTATTATGGGAATTCCATCGTGTTCGAATGGTGGGCACCTTGTCATGTGAGGTTCTGTAAAAAATATTGTTTCCTGAAAAACGATATGATAATTAGATTAAAATAATATGAAAGATGTAGGTTTCAATTAAATGGTAGGAACTATTTAACATATTCAAAAATACCTAGGATTTGTTGTATCTTCAAGGGAAGCAAGTTTTCTTCCACCAACAATATTATGGAGAGTGTTCTTGATATTTGAACATGTGTTTCCCCAGGATAACAATGATGTGGCTGTGCAGAACCAATATCCTCATGATATTTTCCATGTAGACTCTCATGTGCACGATCTAGTGTGTGCGATAGGGGTGTCTCATGGGGCCCAAGAGTTTCAGTCCTCTGATCCAAAAATGAAGAGGCAATATTTGGCTCGTTCTAGGACTCTGTGGAGTTTCTGCATCACTTCCACTAGTGGCATCACCATGACTAGGTTGTCCCTTCATATTCAAAATTGCTTATAGAAAGAAAATGCTAGATTATTTCTCATATAACAATATCTGGAAAAAAAATAAAAAATCAATATATGTCTAAAATAGTTTTTTTTTTTAAATTGTGCTTACCCCAAATTGTTTTATCTCCTACCTTAAAATTTCCATCCTTTTTTTCCCTCCTCTGTAAGTGGCTTAGACAACCAATTCAATGTATTCCTTATTTTCCTTTCTCAAGGCCTTTCAAATTGTTTCCATCGGTTTGATGGAATCATATATTTCATTCCACACATCATATTTCTCCAACGGTGTGCTCATCTACATCGACATGTAAACATGTTAATTCATTTATTGTAAGAAATAATTGATATGAAAATCATGGTTATACCTACTGCGAGCTAGCCAGTTCCTTCCCATGATCACCCTGCCACATTATAAGATGCATGACAATTTAGAATGTTAGAAAATAATATAAGAAGCATGAGTTATTAAAATGTATGTTAAAGATATAAAAATAAAAACATTAATTATAGGTTTGGTATACTGGTAGAACATGTTTACCCCCATAATACCAGTGTTTCCATCAATTTGATTGAAATCGTAATCGATTAACAACTCTTCCCCTACAAATATTTTTTTCACTACACATATGAATATTCGATTTCCTTCAAGCCCCCCAAATATACAATTGGATTTCTTTCTTGTTGTCCTGGGTCCTGTACTATTAATAATACCTGCAATATTTTCCGATGCCTTTGCCCTTTCATCAATATACACCATCAATCCTTTATTGTGATAATTGACTTTTAACTGTATATAATTTTCAGCGACTTCATATCTCTGCATACTTGGCATATATCAGACCATCCTTAACCAATATCCATAGTTGTAGCATGGTTTGACTTACTCCATCAACTCAATAAGTTCTCCATCTTTCACCTTTATGCCATCCATGGAGAATATACCCAGGACATGTATGGATGATGGAGAAATGTGATAGATCCTCTCATTGAAACATAAGTTAGTGTCCAACTGAGGAAGCTCATTAGGTACCCATGGTCTCACTAGATGTTTGTACCTCAAAGGAACCTCAACGTCACCTATTCTCTCATCGTCATAAGAACATGAACCTCCTTCAACAAGAAATAATTACATGCGCCTATGAAATTTTCTTCTAACCTTTTCACCTCTAGTTGATCTATCCCTGTTAGATGTGTTGGATGTAACACTTTCCCCCCTCCCTCCAAAAATTCCCTCACTCAAGGATGATAGGTATGAAAGGTACCTTTTTTGTTTTACCTACACTCCATTGAATGAGAAAATGTAGTTACCGATGATATGATTGAATTTACCCACATCCTTCACCTGAATAGACATCGTCAAAATGCATGTGCCAAGCATTATCATAATAATCACATGTGAATATTGGGCTTGGCTTGATTCAAACTTTTTTTTTTGGTAAAGATGGAATAAGTGTCTAAATAGGAATTATATGGAATAATGTATCATACTAAAGG
Source organism: Picea engelmannii (assembly GCA_009831015.1). Taxonomy (NCBI): domain Eukaryota; kingdom Viridiplantae; phylum Streptophyta; class Pinopsida; order Pinales; family Pinaceae; genus Picea; species Picea engelmannii. Next base: position 552,775 of record ML776912.1, on the reverse strand, counting down.
TGGGGCTTGCAAGTTTCACTCGTAAATAAGGTACATTCAAGGAATTTTTTTTCTCAATGAATAAGTTCCTAGGAATAATGTCAAATTCCTTCCAAAAGTTAGAGAAGCAATAATAGACCTTTGAGGATATTTGTCTAGCCTTATCAATAATAACATGTAGGGTGCATATGTGATCAATGTTTTGTAGTCCCTCTTGAACTGGACATAGACTATAGTTCTGAAACCATTCCTCTAAAATTTGTCAGAGAGGTAAATATTGATAGTTGTTGCATATTGTATTGCTAAATAATATTTCCTAGTCAACAAGTTGATTGTTTCATTGTTGATAATGCTAATATTTAACCCCACCCTAAAACCATTTATGATGTCTCAAGTCCTTTTGAAAATTTGTGAACTATCACTCTTATTCTTTGAAATTATCCCACAAGATTGTGTAATCTTGTGCATTATAGTATAAATCCATTAAATGCTCCAACGAATTTTCATCTTACATATGAGCATCAAAATTAGGAAATTTAGAGGAAACTTGTGAATATACTTCATGTGGCACCTTCACGATTTAGATTTTGATTAATGAGGAGATGTGTGGGCATGAAACCCCCTTTGTTTCCCCCGCCCTTTACGCTCCTATGTGCTCTACATTGCTCAAGGCATGCCGAATGTAGAATTTCACATGAAGGCCCTTCATTCACTTCATCCACATCTCCACACTCCATAATACTTGTGGAATGTGGAATGCATAGGCCAATCCATTCACTTTTATATATTTATCTACATCATTATAAAAAAAAATTATTCTCAATCATTTTATCTTTCATATGCCTTAGCTAAAGTTATATTTCTTATTCAGTGATTTTGATACCAAATATGACAACATTCATGTCTCTCTATTTTTAGAACCTAGGTCTAACATCCCTCTCTTTCAATGGAATATTTCCATGGAGATAAGCCAATTGTCTCTCGATACAAAAAATAGAACCAAAACAATGACAATAGTAAAATCCAAAAACAATCCTCAAAATTAACAACTAGCATATATGTCTTTAAGGTCATCAATAAGGTGAGGCTAATGAAGATAACACCTATGGAAAAGAGTTAAAATGCTCTTTATAGGCCAAACTAATTCCTAGATGGTCAATTTGTTTCAAGCCAAAATTACAACAAACACATTCCACACAACATAAGAAACAAAGGTTGCATGTGTCACGATGTCTAAATATTATATTATTATTCCCAACTGAGAAGAAATGACAACATTCATTCCTAAACAATAAATAAAATGAATAAGGGAAGCTCATTTTGGAGTTAGAATGGATAGCATATGGTTTAGGAGGAAACACAGGTTGTATAACATCCTTAAGAGTAAGAGAACTTAGGGACATTGAGTAAACGTTTCATAGAAAAGTTTATTAAGTAAAACAATTTGTCCTACATGCAAAAGACAAATTGGTAAAAATGGAATTAAAAGCCTTTAAATGGGCCTTTAAGCCTTACAACAAAGCATGCTTTTGGAATGTTTGTTGTAGGTAATATTTGAAAGAAAGAATCCTTGGACAAGTGCAAATTTTCATCTTATGTATTGTCCTAAGCTAATTTAACATCTCATATCATTTGGGTCTTCATATCATCTCTTTTCCACAAAAGTGTTATGATTGTGATATGACATGTCAATAAAAAGGTCCAATGGAATGGGTATTTTTTGAAGACAACTGTTCCATTTGGATTTTTTCTCTTTTTCACTTTTGTTGCCTTGTACTTAATGAACGGGGAGGGCCAATCAACACCATTTTCTCTTGTTCCAGGTACACTGTATTTTATCCTAAATTTGGCATTGCAACAATTTATATTATTTATGGTATCTTGTAATAACATGGGATATTTTAGTACCTTCCCTAGGTGAATTACAGTTAAGGCTTCCATAAAAGTTCCAAAAGTTGGATAATACTCTTATACTGACTCATTCTCATCTTTTGGGGCCATGACAAATTTGTAGGAGTAGTTTTAGTGTTTAGAACACCCATAATTGAAACACATTAGTGGACTTTTGAAATTCCACCATTGTATAAAATGAAATTATAGGGCATCGAGTCCAAATCAATCACCATGTACAGTTTTCTTTCGTGTCCAATATTCCCATATGCCTATGCTTTCAAGTTTAATACCAAAATGAAATTTGTGAAATGTATCCAAATTTTGCATAGGAAAACCCAAAATTGTATTTTTCCTGACATGATATCCAAAATATGTTTGCAGGACCCCTTAAACATGATGTTGAAAAGAAACCAATATGGTCTTCTATTCTATTCTCATAGTGCAAAAAACCCAAGCCTACCAAAAGTGGTTCCCAGATAAATTTTTCCATTAATGCCCAAATTCACTAAATGCATGCAAGGACCTACAGAAATATCGAAATACAACTCTAAAATATATTGAGTGACCCACTCATCATTCCTAACATTCATACATTTTAGGATTTTTAGTTTGATGCCTAAAATGTTTGTTCCAAAAAATTACATCCAAACCATGGGGCCATCAAAATCAAATGATATTTGATGGGTTTCCAAATGCTGCCAAACCTATGCAAACTCCATATCCATTACCATAAAAGGGATTCATAAAGGCATTGTTTTTACCTTAATACATTATTTTTATTTTTAGTTCATAGGCCATTGTATATTCATCATATTGACCCAAGAAGGAGGGGTGATGAAAGTTAACAATCTGGATTGCTTTTTACAATTATTTTGTTGTTGTTATGCTCTAAAATAATAGGTCCCAATATAAATTTCAAAGCTAGGAAAGGTTTTGGGATACAATTGAGAAAATAATAGAAATCAATAGATGACCCTCCATTATACTATTTGAAAAACATTTTGATTTTGTCACAATTTTAGAGTTTATATATCTCAACAAGTTTTTTATTACCATAGTCTAGCATACTTCTCTAGAGGCAAAGGCCTTTGTTATCAAGATGAACACTAAATGTAAATGAATCACTATTTTTATGTCCTAGTATGTCATAAAATGTATTCAGGTAACCAAAGAAATGTGTATGTTTGAAACGTGTAACATATAGAATCTACTGCAAACTTATTTATAGTTCCTATTAGTTATTTTAGTTGAAGCACATATGAATATTATCTTCCATGCTTTGAATTTATTTGATTGAGGAAATTGGGTCTCCATCTGGAGAAGTAGGAGGCCAATTTAGTAATCCTGATTTTAACCTAAATGAGTTGGACCAATTCAACTAGGATTAAATTCAAGTTCAATAAAACTCACGATTCTATCTCGTTTTCCTTTCCATTTGTCCCGATAAACCCTTTCCCTCGGTCTTGATAAACCCTTTCCCTCACGGGTTTCCTTGCGCAGAGGTCTTTCTGGTCTCAATAAACCCTAAAAACAAACCCTTGTGCCCCTCGCGTCTGGTTTCCTTGCGCAGAGGTCTTGTCTCAATATCGTTTTCCTTGTGTAGAGATCTTTGCGGTCTCATTAAACACTAAAAAAACAATTTCCCTTGCCCTCGAGGTCTGGTCTCATTTTCGTTCAACAAACATGATTTTTTTTTTGTTTTATGGGAATGGGGATCGAATTGTGTTTTATATAATGTATACCATATATTATATAATATATATATTATATATTACGTATACAATATATGTAATATATAATATATAATATATATTTTACATATATATATATATAATAAAATATGAACATCTTGTAGGTCTTGATGTTGTTTAGGAAATGAATAATTGTTCTAAACACTAGAATTGGGTTACAAAACAAGAAGTAATGCTTGGAAAACATCGGAGCACATTGCAATCACATGCAACAAACAATACATGGTGTGTATAGAGAATAGGGCATATTCACAATGAGATTGTCAATGACATAGGCCATCTAATTTGAACTCTGCTAGCTCACTCTTCCATGTCTAAGGGAATTAATAAGCATGTCAAAATAAATGTGATTTGTTTATGCCATAACTACATGAAGTGTTCTAAATATGAATTATTGTTCTACATGATACCAAAGTAATCATTTTAGGTTCAACATGCATGAGAAAAGAAGATAGGTAAACACTTCATAACATTGTGGTCACATTTTTTAGGCGAGTTGTTGAAGGTGAATAGAGAGAATGAAATTACATGGATGAGAATATTTCATTATTTACCTTGAGATTTCATAGTGACAGGATTATCATCACTATATCCAATAATTATGATGATGGCACACGATGATGATGATGATTTATGGTGATGACAATGGCGATGATGATGATGAGGAGGAGGAGGAGGATGAAAAGCATGATGACCATGTTGATGACGATGGAAATGATGATGATGATGAAAATAGAAATAATGATGATGACCACGATGACGATGATGATGATTTATGGTGATGAAAATGGTGATGAAGATGATGATTATGATGACGATGGCAATGACAATGATGATGAGGAGGAGGAGGAGGAGGATGATGATGATGACGATGACCATGTTGATGACAATGGCAATAATGATGATGATGACAGTGGAAATGATGATGACTATGGCTCCTGATGATGATGATGATGATGATGATGATGATGGTGATCATGACATTGATGATGGAGGTGATGAGGAGGATGATGATGACAATGATGATTCAAATGGAAATGATTATGATGATGGTGTACAATGATGACAACGTCGAAGTCGAAGATGATTTATGGCGATGGCAATGGAAATGATGATGATGATGATGATGATGATGATGATGATGATGATGGTGATCGTTACAATGATAATGATGATGAGGAGGAGGAGGACGATGACAATGGTTATGTTGACAATGATGATGATGATGATGATAATGATGACCATACTGATGAAGATGGCTATAACAATGATGATGACCATGTTGATGACGATGGCAATGACAATGATGATGATAACCATGATGATAATGATGATGACCATGACAATGATGACAATGGAAATATTGATGATGACCATGACGATGACGATGATGATGATGATGATTTATGGCGATGACAATGGATATGATGATGATGATGATTTATGGCGATGACAATGGATATGATGATGATGATGATGACAATGATGGTGATGATGATGACGATGAGAAGGAGGATGATGATGACAATGATATGATGATGATGATGATAATGATGACCATGCTGCTGATGATGATGATAATGACAATGATGATGACAATGAAAATGATGATGACAATGGAAATGACGATGATGATGGCATGTGATAATGATGATTATGACGATGGCGCATGATGATGATGATGATGATGATGATGATGACGATGACGATGACGATGGTGATCACGACAATGATGGTGACTATGATAATGATAATGGCAATGACGATGATGATGACAATGGTATCGATGATGATGATGATGATGATGATGACGATGGTGATCATGACAATGATGATCATCATGTTGATGACGATGGAAATGACGATGATTATGAAAATGACAATGATGATGATGATGGTGCACAATGATGATGATGATGATGATGATGATAATGATTTATGGCGATGAAAAAGGAAATGATGGTGATGATGATGATGATGACAATGGTGATCATGACAATGATGATGATGAGGAGGAGGAGGAGGATGAGGACGATGATGATGATGACGATGATGATGACCATGTTGATCACGATGGAAATGATGCTGATGATGATGACAATGGAAATGATGATAATGATGATGCAAGATGATGATGATGATGATGATGATGATCTATGGCAATGAAAATGGCAATGATGATGATGATGATGTTAAAAATGGTGATCATGACACTGATGATGATGATGATGTTAACAATGGTGATCATGAAACTAATGATGACGATGATGAGGAAAATGGAAATGATGATGATGATGGTGATCATGACAATGATGATGATGATGATGAAAATGGAAATCATGATGATGATGATGATGCACGATGATGGTGATGATGATTATTTATGGTGATGATGATGGCAATGATTATGATGGTGGTGATGATGGTGATGGTGATGAAAATTATGATGACAATGATGATGGAAATGCCAATGATGATGAACATGACGATGATTATGACAATGATGATGATGATGACAATGTCAATGATGATGAACATGACGACGACGACGACGATGATTTATGGTGATGAAGATGATGATGATGATGATGGTCATGAAAATGGCGATGATGATGACAATGACGATGATAATGACAATGGTGACGACGACGACAATGATGATGACAATGATAATGTTGATGATGATGATGATGAAGGAAATGACGACGACGACGACGACGACGACGACGATGATGATGATGATGAATATAATGATGATGATGATAATGATTAAATCATATGAATAAATAATTTAAAGAGAATAAATCATATAAAATATATAATCACATAACTCGTACATTTCATCATTTCTGCAATATCATTGATCATCTTCTTCTTCATCCAATTCTACATCTGTATCATTTGGTTGTGAATCAACATTGAAAGGATTATCCATATCAACATCATCATCATCAAAGTCATTTTCAAAAATATCATCTTCAATATGATCATCGAGAACATTGTCATCTATATCTATCTCAACTTCTTTGACTTCTTCATCTAACGATACATCTACCTCATTCTCCTTTGCATCTTCTTCTTCTTCAATATCATCTTCTTCTGGTGCATTACACTTTACAATAATTCCTCTTGGATCATTTTTAACAACATATGGCCAACCTTCTTTACCTGAAACCTCTGAATAAAATACCTACTCACATTGTCTTGGAAGAGCATAAGTTTATGTACTCGGCTCAAATGTCCTTGTATTAACCATGGTAAATCCATTGACATGCTCAATAATAGTTCTTTTGGGATCATGTCCATTCATTTATAACATGTACCATTTGACCTCGAACATAACTAACTTGAAGGAATTAAATTCACACTCGATTATATCATTCAAATACCCATAGTATCTATTTTAGGATAATTTTGGATGCCTATCACTTCTAGAGGAAACATTATTGACCTGAAAGACCGAAGGTATCCCAAAATTAAAGGTTTTCTTCTTATCATCCAACTTTTTGATGCAAAATTTACAACAATTGCACCACATAGCCTTGTGATGTTTCAACTATAATATGCCCCACACGTAAAAAATGCACATTTGTCAATGAATAAACATATTTAGACTTAGAAAAACTTTATAAAAGAAACACACTATGACCTAGATTAATAGAATGGAAAATAACCGAAACATGATGTGGGTGAATTATATACTTGCTTGTTTATCTTTTAAACCATGTGCTAAATCAATTTTCCTCTGAGTAAGATCGGTATCTTAATTACAATGAGATTCCTTAAGAAAAATAGCCACCCATTCCCATGATAAACTACCATTACATTGTATACATCGATCTATCCATACATTCATCCAATCAATATTGTTTGTGATGTATAAATGTAGTGCATCGCACTCTCGACCAATTGTATGAAAAAAGAATAAAAAATACTAATTAGAATAAATATTAATAAATAATTGATCGTGGAAGCTAAACAAAACTTAAATGAGTACAATATAGAAATAAATCAATATTAATGCAAGGTATTATAGATCTCTACCATCTAATTACCTTTCAATTTCCTCATTCTACCTTTCCTGACCATGACCTCCCCTTCAAAAAATTTAATGGAATTGGCATCCCAAATCCGAGGCACCATCATGTTTTTTTCTGCTAATTTAGGAAGATACTGACTAATATACACCAAATATTGATATAATATATTTCCCTCCACCATATATCCCCCAGGATGTCCTCTATGTCTAACAAAATCCTTTAATGACTTCAAGTTCCTCTCCACCATCAACATTGACCTTGTGTGTACAGGTCCACACATTTCAATCTCCTAAACTTGGTGTATGAGGTAGTGTTCTTGTACATTGAAAAATATCAGAGGTGGAAAATTTAGCATTTTTCACATTAGCCGAGGAACTTCTCTCCTCCAATATTTTATATATTCTTTATGGATTGTTTTAGATGATGAACACCTCCACATGATATAAAGAATCAGATCATAGTTTTCAACAACAACATATATACATTGAAAGTAAAAACAAATGTCGACAAGCTGAGCAACAATGATTTTTCATACAAATCATTAATATTTACCTCGTGTATTTTCCAAGATCATATGTAACTTGTTTTACATTGTTATCAAATTTGTCAAGGAGAGATAGAGGTAGAACATACTGTAAAAACAAAGGGATCATTAATTTTTAGGAAAAGAAATCCATATTATGATACTAAAAAGTCATATATTTACCAATATAGAAATCTACGTCCAAAATAATTACCTTAATGAAGGCATGCCAATCATGAGTTTTCACCCCACCAAATTCACCTTTCTTCATTAAGATATTATTTATGTTCGAAGCAAATCCTGTGGGAACTTTAATTTTCCGAATGACCTCTTTTACAACATTAATTTCCTACTTTGTAAATAACCATGGAATACTATTTCGATGTCCATTGCTATTTGAATAAATCACATTTTGCAGTGCATGATTGGCTTATTGAATGTCAATACACATTTTGACAATGTTTTCTTTATCACTCCTTCCATCTACAATTCTCCACGACATTTTTGTTACATTCTTCCTTATATGCATTGTATAAAACAAACGAGATATTTGTAGGTGCTCATAGTAGGGCAACCTAGTGAATTGTACAAGGTAATGTTTCATTCCTATTGGGATCCTATTAATTCCTTGAAGACATTTATGAAAAAAAATTAATGAGATTACAACAATAATTGTTAGATACGATAAAAAAAATTCAATACAAATTAAAATTGTAAAATATTAATATATATATGACACATAGACTAAATTCTTACCTTGACGGTTTCTATTATATTCCAACTTCCATAGGTGAGGTTTCATTCTTCATGATTTTATTCCAGTCTCTTTTTTCAAATTGAAAAGATGTTTTTATGTAGTTCGATACCAATGGCTCTTAGGGGGGAAGTACCTATACTCATCAAATACCTCCTTTCCTAGACTTCTTAAATGACAATATTTCATCCTAGGACCACAAAATGGACATGCAAATTTACCCTTTGTTTGGAGACCTGCAAGATTTGGATTAATGTTAGTATTATTTATGTAACAAGGAATTGATATTTAAGAAGCATGCATCATATTTTCATAAAATTGTATACTATTAAAGTGCAACAGTATGTTATGTACCACAAAAATGTGTTAGCCCCGGAGAATCGTGAATTGTCCATGTAAGTATTCCATGGAATTGAAATTTATTTTTCCCTATTGGTCTAGAGATGTCATACATAGTGATGTTAGCCCATAACTTTATTAGCTCGTCGATAAGAGGCTCAATATATACATTCATATATTTCACTTGGTACTTACCTAATTGGGTGAAAATACACATAATTGCTACCTTGTATATATATAAGTAATTATGCAACGAACAAGAAAACAAAATACAACATTCAAACCAATTTTGTAAAAAAATACCTAGAGCAATCATTGCCAACATTGCATGCTCCCTCTTTATTGACATCCAAGTTGGAAGGTTATTGTTTATAACAAAAATAGGCCACACTGATTAAATAGACCTAATCTCACCAAATGGATTGACATCATCAGTTGCCAATGAAAGCCTAAAATTATGAGGTTCTTCTTTAAAAATTGTCCATCTTTCTTCGATGTTCCTAAATGCAGAACCATCTGTAGTAATTAGAAGAACACCATATTCACTTATGTTCCATGCATGGTAATCCATAAATTGTGCAATGCTTTGGCACCTGAAAAATTGTTGGAAACGTGGAATTATTGGAATATGACGAAGAACCTTGTGAGACATCTTTTTTGTTACTTGATCGGTTTGATATCTACTGATCTGACATTACAGGAATTTTTTTTCCGATGCATATTGTCCATAATATATAATATGATAAATCGAAGATGAATCAATAGCATGATACTCCATTCTAATATCTTTCATAATGGCACACATCTCTCGATATGTGCGAGGTAAATTACTTCACAGTGGTAAGAAACATTCACCTAACAATCTACAACATAAAAAATAACTAGTTAATGTAAATAATAGTAATAAAAAATATTGCATCCTTAATTTACACATTAATTGACACTAAAAATAGAGAGAAATAAAGTCAACCTTTACGTATAATATGTGACTAATTATATTACGTACCTTGGGATCTGTATGAGACAAGTGTTTGTCAAACCATTCAATACCTTCAAATTCACCAATAACATTATATCGGAGAGAATATTTGTTCTTGAGCCTTTATAAAGGGGTTGTTATTCCTTCTTAAGAAGAGGTACATCATAAATATCATCATCATTTTCCTCATCAATAGGAGCAAAGATGTCCTATATCAATCTATTTGTCCCGTCATCTAGTTCAACAATATTATTGGTGTCATCTTCTTCCATAGGATTGCCTTGATCTTCAATATTCATACCATCTTCCACATATTGTACAATAATATTTTCAACTAATACTTGGCAGATATTTGTTCAGCAACAAACAACTAGGAGGATTTATCTTTACAATTACAAACAATAAATAAAATTAGTGTATATAAAAAATATTAAAATGAAAGAAAATTTTATAAATGCAATCAATACAAACACATATATAATGACTAACTTACCATGAGATGAAATGTTTTCCTTCATTCACAATGCCCATACGTAAAACAATGTGTTTCGACTATTTTCCTTACCAGTCTTATTCTTTCCAATCCCTTGCATTAATTGCAAGGGAAATAACATTTCCCATCAGTATCGACCTATGCCTCCAATGTATCCATTAACCTAGAAATCATCCTTTAACTCTCTTCAGGTGTTGGCATTGGCATTTCCTATATTTACAACAAAATCCACTGAAGCAATATAAGTACATTAATATACGAATATATTCTTATGGTACATATGTCATCAAATTATACTGACCCCATATGTATTAGAGAATAAATCCATTTTTGTCATAGATTTATTAAATGTTTATAAAAATAATCAACAATTAATCAACAAATCAAAACCATACATTTTCACCGCATAAGTTCCAAAGCTTGACTATAAGAAAGTAATAAAATCTAACAATAAAAAAGAACTAGACCAAGATAAATTGTATAGTAATTAAATGGAATTGCGTATACATGTTCATACCTATTTCCTAGGGAAAAATTTGTGTCCCCAAATGAAAGAGGGTCTATGGGTTAGGGATCCAATATGGGTATTTAAAAAAGAGACAAAGTAATATTAAAAATTTGTAACCTTCAAAGTAGAAAATCTGAGCTATGAAGATAAAGAATTGGATTTGAGGTAGGTAGCACATAGAAAAAATACTAATAAATCATGCAAAAAAAAATAAGCATAAAAATATTTTATAACCATCACACCTACAGCAAAATAGTCGAAAACACTAACTTCCATTGATCTTCCAATGAACTTTGACTATGTCAAAGTTGATGAAGTCAGTGAAGTCCGTGACCATTAAATCATTTTCAAATGAGTATTTGGAATCCTCTACATTATTCTATAGATAAAAAAAACTATCGTTGAAATATCGACGTATATATATATATGTGCGTCAGAAGTTTGACGTTCATCAGGGCACCTAGAAAAAAAAATTAAAATTTTAATATTATGTCGTAATTTGCGATGATATTATTTAATTTATCCTTGTCGTCGGAAGTTTTTTTTGAATTTTTACCCCATATGTAGTAGTGAAGTGTCATGTTGTTTATGAATCTAGTCCCCGTAGTGCAATTATTACTACGGGAGGTCAAATATACAGGGTACCAGAGGTAGTCCCAACTACTATAATCTCTTTGATCTTCGTGAAGTAGTGCAAAAAGGTGATCTCTCAGACTGAGAGATTTTTCCTATTTATGGTTTGGTCAAAAGGTGAACGGAAGGTCACTAAAACTGACACAACCTATGCATGAGGTTTCTCTACATAGTAGTATCAGGTGGGAAAGATAGTAGAAGAGCACAAAGACATATTTTCCTTGCCTACTAGGGTGCCTTTGCACTGTCAGGTAAAGCACTCAATTGATTTGAAACCTAGTGCTCCTCTTCCTAATAGCCCTATATATAGGCGTTCTGTTATGGAGAATTAAAAAATCAAATGCCAAATCTAAGAAGTAAATATGAAGGACCACATCATACCAATATCTTCACCTTGTGAGAGCCAATTTTTTCATGTACGGAAGAAGGACAGAACATGGATATTTTGTACTAATTATAAATCCTTGAACAATATCACAATCAAGAAACGATACCCAATCCCCTGGATTGATGATATTCTCAATCAGATCAATGGAGCCAAACTTTTCAGTAATATTGATATGAAGTCAGATTACCACCAAGTGTCGATTGAGAAAACTGATGTATGGAAGACAACCTTCAAGTTTAAATAAGGTCTCTTCTATTGTTGTGTTGACGGGTCAAAATGGCTCGCTCAATCAAATGAAGGAAAATTATCGATGGAAGGTCCCAATTAGACCTATTTTCATTTGGGATAGATTTTTCAACCAGTTTATGGCCTAGTTACCTTATTCACTACAAACTAATTAAATATGAATCGGAGAACCATAGGTTCTCAGATGAATTAAAACCTAAGGATTCTAACTACATGTTCCTAAAACTAGAATGAAAGACTAAATGTCTAAGTTGCAAGTTTAATATATCCTAAGATAACCTATCCTGATCAAGAACAATATGAAAGGAGAATACAATACGATATGATATTACTTGCATAAAATGAATTCATGTAACAAGAAATACATAATTTTAACCAAGTAGTTGTTTGTAACCAATATAAATTGATTAACAAACTAAGATACTGAGTCGATGCATTCGTGAAGGAAAACAATAACAATTGTAAGTAATAGAATATTAACCAGGAAATAATTTAGAGATTAACATCCAGAATCCACATAAATACATGCATAAACATGAATAGTCATAGTAATACACATGTAATCCATTTCCTTCCAAAATGTCTTCAATCCTTTATTCAAATAATAGTAAAAATACCAGTCACTTCTCAAAAGAACCAAAAGCCCTCTTATTTTTACAATCATCCCATTTACAGGACTTCTATGGGACTACACTACATTTCTCATATTGCTAATGGTTGGGAAACTGAAGCGGTGCTCTATTTTTCCTTTCCCGATTGGGACATGGACATGAGTACAAAACATGATTCACTCTGCAAAATTTTAGTTACAGATGCAATTCTTCAGGGGAGCTTTGACGTTTTCTCCTTCACGTCCATGAATTCCTTCCAGCTCTTAAGGTCTTCAAGTATGGAATCTACTCGAAGTAACTGTGTTCTTTCCATATTTTCCTCACTCTTTCACATGGGAATGATTATCTCTGTCTTAAGTATCTACTCAACACGTTACATGGCATCTTCTGTCAGGGTGATGATTTTGGAGGGTTGGATCAATATTATTTCGATAACCTCCACGTTAATTTTATTGATTTCTTCGAAAACTCTTTGAGCGAGGTTAATTTTGGTGTCCACGTCCTTGATCATCATTTTTGATGATGTATCTTTGTCGATTTCTCCTAGGGGATCCATTCTGAATAGTGAGAGCAAATCATCCATCAACCCCCATACATTATCGCTGGATGCAAAGATGTGTTCCTAGGTCCTTATCACAATGATGATTGTTGCCATGACTATCTCTAGAAGTCTTTGATCTCAGATTCTTTTCTCGTCGGAATACCTCGGAAGGTTTTCTAGAGATGGAACTGTTTGGAGTGAATCTTGTCATTCTGTGATTATGTTGTAAGCTCCTAGGGTATTTTGATATTTTGCATGGGTAGATTTCACCTGCAATTCAATCTTAGTATGTTCATATATGAACATTATAATTCTATCGAGGGTGTCAAACAACATTTTATGTGTTCTCTGAAGTTCTTCATTTTTCTCCAAAGATTTTTCCTTCACGATTTCAAGAGTCACTGCTTGATTTTGGTGTTCTTTTATGATCCTTCTTAAGAGTTCGTTATCCATTTGTACCATTTGTACCATTTGGATTTTGGCTAGACTCTTTTCATTAAAAGAACTTAATTCATCCACCCATGTTTTAAGCTTCGTCACCTCCATATTTTATGAGGTTTCAAGCTGCTACATGTTGCTAGCATGGGACTTTTGGACCAGTGACATTGACTCAGTGAATTTAACCTGTAGACCTTCCTCATGTTCTTGTAGCTTCCTTTTTATCTCCTCATCATAGGTTTGTTTCTCGTCCTAGATTTCCTTTGTTCACTCATTGGCTGCATATTCTTTGATAGTCACTAGGGTCATTTCTAGCTCTCCAATCTTGTATTTTTCTGCATCTAGCGTTGCGACAACTTTGTGGACTGATACAATTTTTACTCCTATGAAAGAACCAAGTTTTGAGGTTTCTTGTAGAGCGTTATCCTTTCAATCAGCCCTAGATTTCCATTTCATTTCCCTCTCAGATGCATCCTAGATTGTTTCTACTTTTCCCCTTTTCCTTTTGGGCGTTCTCTTCTCTTTGGCTCTTGTCTTTTGGCTATAGTAATAATCTCCTACTACTACCACTGCTCCTTCAAAACCAAGCCCCTCTGAAGTGAGAGATAATATTCTTGGAATTGAAGCCAGAGGGGTGCATTCTTATATTGGGTATCGATCATGTTTTTCTCAAGGTCTAAATCGATGATAGCATCATAATTTTCTAAACTAGTGTCTCAAACCTTTGTACTGTCGACCTTATCCTTCTCGTTCCTTCCATGATCCTTTCCCGATGGGACCGATGTGGGTTTCTCTATGTTTGTAGTTTCCCTTTTCTTTGTGTTGGAATTTTTCGGATGAGGGTCCTTTCCTCGGCTCTTTTCCAGTGCAAGTTTTTTTTCTTCAGCTTCTTTCCTCTTCTTTTTCTAATATCTCTCCTCGACTTCTTTGGCTTTTCTTTCCAACTTAATTTTTTTATCTCTTCTTCACTTATCTTTTGATTTTTCTGGTGGAGGAGAGATCATAATTGTTCTAGTCTCAGTGTTTTGTCTTGTTCTTCATCCTTTCTTAATTTTTGTTTGGATACCTCGGTGGTGAGCCTTCCTACCACTTCCTCAAAACTCAGTGCACCTCTAAAAACATCCTCTAAGAACTCAAACTCATGCATGGTTTGTGGTGCTAGTCTAACAACCTTCATGTGATCATAAACCACATTCCGAGGGTCATGTGATTTGTGTTCCCCAAGAAAGAGGCATTTCTCCTTGAGTTCTTTAGTTTCCTTTTCATCTTGCTTCTTGTTCGCCAGAGAGTATGACCCAATATGGATAGGGAATATGAGATAGTATTTTTTATTCTTTTCTGAAAGGTAGGCATTGGCCCCCTTCTCAATGGCCTGGTATGCAATCTCCCTGGATAATAGTTTATCAGGCACATATTTAGGCAGCAAATGTGGCACTCATGTTTCCCCATAGATCTGGATGTAAGTGTAGTACTTATTTACATACCAATCCCTGATGCCCTTTAAAAAATTGAGAGCCCCAGGAGAGATCCTATGTCAGAAGAGGCTGAAGATGGATTTATGGAAGGGGGCCAGGAAATAATCACATATTTCATAGAAAAACCTCTTGAGATTGATCTCCCATAGTTGAGAACAATAAAAATAAATTGGTCCCTTGTCTGGATTCCATTCCCAATTAAATTTTGGGAACAATTTTATTGCACACACAATGTCTATAAGATAGGAAGACATGTAGAAGCTAGTATTTTTCATGCCCTTGGGATCTTAGTTGTGTTGTACGATGTTGAACAAGAGACTGGTTTCCCAATTGAACGCTTGGCCATTTTGGGCTATCCTATAAGCCATAGGGAAGAATTCCATATTGAAATGGGTGTTGGTCTCCTCGCCATAGATCCTACAGATCATGGTATTTAACACCATGTAAGGGATTTTGAGATTTCATGTTGGAACATATCTTTCACCTTTTTTCACCGACCCTTCTTCATCATAGAACTAGTTTTCCATGAGGGTCTCAAAGTCTCCATGTTCGACTCTGAAATGTTCAAGAAAAGACTCGTTTATGGCCACTGTAGGTTCTGGAGGTCGATACCTTTCTCTGATGTCATCCTCTTTGAGCGAGGTGATCAAGAGACCTGAAGAATTGAGTATTAACCCTATATATTTTTGCAGATACAAAAAAAATTGTTTGGCTGCGTCATTGTAAGGAAAAATATCAGTGAGAGAAACTATTGTATGAATCCCTCTCTTTTGAATATCTCGGTATGCCTCAATTTATGGATCATCAGATGGCAATAATTCATTCTCGAACATGTACAGGATATCTTTGTAGCTGAGGTAGTTATCCATCCCATTGTGGTTATTGGTGTCAAAGATGTCGTATGACACTAGAATGGAAAATGGAATGGGAGTTCTAGAGGTCTGGTATTTTCCCTTTATAGTGATCATCCTGGATATCTCATCACTTGCAAAAACAAATGAACTATACTTAACAAATTTGTTTCAGGCTTGTAATAAAAACATTAGAAAAATTGTATCCTACTTTCTTAAAGGTCAGGAGAAGTAGTCGATCAAGTAGAGATAAGAGAGAATTGAAGACACGGCTTTCATTTTTCCTTTACGAGCAAGTGAGAAAGAACATGAGTATTGGTGCCTTTTTAAAAACAATTGTCAATTCCCTCCTAACCATAATGAAATCACTAAAAATTTTGATACAACTTGGAATCTATCAAGGGAGTACATAGAGAGTAAATGCACTTGTAGGTGATTGGCAGCTATAGTCATTAAGGCATGGGAGAATTTGAAAAATTGTGGGGAGCCATGTAGTTTTCATCATCGACATTCGATGGGGACGATAGGTGTGGGTACAGGTGAGAAACAACCTCTGTCGATGATAAATATCTGAGTAATCGATTAAGCGTGCTTACATGGTCTAATTTTTACCAAAACCCCCCTTTTAACATTCAATTAGATGATCATTGGGCATTAATCCCTTCTCCATGAATGATCACAAGATGTCGAGGTAGTCGTGGAGGACCCATTAATTAGACAACATGAGATCTACGGTAGAGGAGTGATCGGTGATGAATTGGTTCATATGACCTATAGGATTGGAAGCGAGACAAATGGATAGCAAAGACCAATGTCGTTGGGGACGAGGAGAGGAGGTATAGGAAAGAGTCCAAAGAAAGATCTAACGATGAAAAACATTTTCCAGCGAACGTTGGCCACTGTTACCTTACCACGCATTAGAAAAGGAAAGACTTATGAAGTAGTTGATATGAGGGGCCCGCAAGGGAGGTAATTTTCGAGGTGTACCCTAGAGATAATACCACACAATCAATTGGGCTATGACTGGGAGAGATAAGGGATCCTTGTTGTCATCAAAATGGATGAGATCATGAGGATGAGAGCATGATGTTAACTTCCAATGATGATGTTATGAGGCGTCGTCGTTGGAAAATTAAGAAGGTGAACCTATGTGCACATTTGATAAGGGCGCAATGACAAAAAGGTATGAAGGGATAATTGTGAGAAGTTGATGGGGGGGAACCTAAATTTAGTTCTTTAAGGTCCGAGCACATAGATGAATATTAGGTGAAATATACCCCATGAAAAGAAAAGAAAAGTGTGCATCCCCACACTAATATTAAAGAAAAATTTAAGTGGGGAAGGATTTGTTGTTCCATCACAACAAAAGGCCACTTACTGGGAAGAACCAGTTATCTCTAAGCTTAGAAGAAAAGTACAGAGACCTAAACAATTGTGTTGTTATCTTTAGATAGTTCATACATTTTACAGGTCGAGGACCCCACATTCAATTATCCTTAAGAGTTAGAGGAAAATCCCATCACTGATAATCTCATGTGTAATTTGAATGAGTGTTTATGGGGATTTTATATACATCGTGAAATATGAGGGGTACACAACAGAGAAATGTTTACCAACCAATATTAATTGTAGTTTGTTCCTCACCTCTTTTTCCCGACATTGCTTCACTTCTAGCGAGCATCCATAGCCCCGATGAAATTTCCTTGGTATCATACAAGCATATCCATGCTGCCAGCGAGCGTCCATATCCCCGACCAGTTTGCTCATAATTCCCACACTTTTAATAGTGATTTCAACTTCCTTGTGTTTGAGTCCTTTGCCTTCATTGTCTTTTAGATTTTATGTATTGATTTTGCAACATGTGTGAAGGGGAGTAGGAATCAAGGTGATATGAGAGTTACTTTAATATGAAAGTCTCAATCAGTGGTTCATTCTTATGCATTCCTCACATGAGTTACTGGTAGATTAGAATTAAGGGGGAAATGGGTAAAACCACTGGATGTATACAGAAGATATCAATTCTCAAAGCAATTCGGAAAACTGGCATGAAGCACTGGCATGTCTTGAGAGTGGTCACACATAATAAAGATGACTGATATGAGCTATCATAAGGTGTGGAATTTGTAGGTATGAGGATTTATCTTTTCCTGAGTGAACTAACTCCTCTTTTATGTTTCTTCATCTCTTAAGAAGAAATGTTGAGTTACAGGAATTCAAAGAGAAAGGTGGGAACATGGGTTGAACTATTTAGGGTTGATATTGTGGGGGAAAATGACTGGTATGGAGTGGTGAACCACTAAACATTTTAGATTAACAAAAGTGAAAATAAATAGGAACACTAAATCAAAAGATCTGGGAAAAATATAACTAAGAAAGATAAAATATGATTGGGTTGAAAATCAAAGGGAATAGGAATGGAAAACTAAAGTAATTCCTACTATATACAAGACTACAATCACCATGGGTGATTAAGAGAAGTATTTTTTGAGGACTTGGATATTGAAAAGGAGTTGTTCCTCCTCTCCTTGTAATTTATTAAGTATGAAGGTACCGGGACCTATTTTCTGGTGGATCAAATAAGGTCCCAACCACATATTCTAGAATTTAGTGTGTTTTCCTTTTAGTTCATTTTCTTTATCCCATTTGAGTAAAAGGTCTCCTTCGTGAAATTATTTATTACCTGCAAACGATTTTTCGAACCATTTTTTGATTACTTCTTGATGGTGAGTTATGTTTGTTTTAGCCTTCTCTCTATCTTCTTCCAGTTTTAACATCATATTTAACCTCTCTTTCATCATTGGGAAAGACTTATCACAGACGGATTGGGCCAATTACAGGGTTGGTGGGAAAGTGTGGGTAGGTATGGTGGCCTCCTATCCACAGACTAGGAAGAAAGGAGAGTTATCAATGGCTGAATTGGGGGTTACTTTGTCAGTCTAGAGGGAATTCTATAGAGAAAGGTGCCAGTTTATTTGATGACCATTGATGGTCTTCTTAAGGACATTAATGAGGTTTTTATTTGTGGATTCTTCCAAGCCATTCCCTTGTGGGTAATGATTCGTTGAATATTTAACTTATATATTTCTTTCAAGAGAAAATTTAGTCAATTTCAGAGAAGAAAAATATTTAGGATTATCAAACACCAATGATTCAGGAAATCCAAACTTGGTGACAATATGAGACTTAAGGAACAAAATAACCTGGTTTTCATTTATAGTCTTCAAGGGGATTTCCTTACTCCATCTGGTGAAGTAGTCGGTGGCAGTCAGGATGTATTTGTGTAGTTGGGAGGAATTGGGATTGATTTCCCCAATTACTTCTAGCCCCCATTGTTTAAATGGACGTTCAAAAATCACTAGATGTAGGGGGGATGCATATTTCGTCTCTCTTCCTGCCGACTTATAACATTGTTGGCATCTCCTTGCATACGCGTGAGAATATTTGAACAAGGAGGGCCAATAGTATCCAACTCTGAGGATTTTGTGTGCTGCAGTATCTCCACCGTAGTGTCCTCCAGTTGTTCCATCATGGATTTTGGACAGGACTTTCTGAGAGTCTCTCTTCTCCAAACATCTTAGGAATACACCATCATAGTTGTTTTTGCATATAATTCCCTGGATAAGACTATATTGGGAGGATTTGAAGCTAAGGGCCCTTTTCTTTTTGGGATCTAGATAATGTGGGGTTGATCGACGAGTCTAGTATTTCATTTCTTAGAACCATGGGTCTGATCCAACTGGGATGTAACAGACTTATTTTTCAAATAGCTCATGCTATTCATTCAAAATGTATTCCTATGGCTCAATACAGGGTGATTATGCGGTTAGTTTGCATAGCCCTATCCCTTTAACGATTTTTGCAGGTTTGATCTCTAGGTCATATTCTTGTACAATCGTAATCCAGTTGGCTCTCTTTTCTGCTAAATCTCTCTGTACTAGGAGATCTCTGACTACAGGGTAGGGAACAATGACCTTGGTTTTATACTTAAGTAAGAATGGCCGAAAGTGATTGACAACTTTAAATACCACATAGTCTTGTTTATCAACTTCGGGATAATTAAGCTTAGCTCCTTGTAGACCCAAACTCATAAAAGCCATAGGAAAATTGTAACCTTCCCTATTTTTTTGTGTTAAGACAACTGCAAATATGATATCGGAGAAGAAGGTGTAGAGGATGAACTCTTGATCAAAATCAGGGATCAACAGTGTAAGAGATTGTGCAATATCTGCTTTGATTTTGTCAAAGGAATCCTTTTCTTTAGGCCCCCATTTGAATTCAACATTCTTTTTTATCATATCTTTTAGGGGTTTTACCATTTAGCCAGGGATGAACTATCTGGTGAAATTTATCCTCTTGATAAATGATTGGATGGCCTTCCTATTGTGAGGGGAGGGATTTTAGGAATTTCTTTGGTTCTCTCAGGTTCAATCTGCATCCCATTCTTGGAAATGATGAAACCTGGGAATTTTTTTTTATCGAAAGTGAAAACGGATTTCTTGGGGTTTATAGAGATACCATATCTCCTACATATATTGAATACATATTCAAATAAGAGATGTGGTCCTCTCTATTCTTCGAGAATATGGTTACATCATCTACTTATACTACAACACATTCTCCCAATAAACCCCTAAAGGAAATGTCCATGGCTCGTTGAAAAGTTGCTCCAACATTGATCAATCTGAAAGGCATATTCCTATAGGCATATGTTCCCCATTTGGTTCTGAATGTTGTATTTAGTTGATCTTCATGAGCCACTAAGATCTTTTTATATCCAAAGAAACTGTCTAGTAGGGAGAGTGTTTCTAACCTGGACACACACTGTAGAATTTTCTCCATGGGAGGTACAAGATAGTTATCTTTATCTGAGGCTTTGTTTACATTCCTAAAATCAATGCAAATCATGATATCTCCATTCTTCTTTCCTATTGGTACCAAGTTAGAGATCCACTGCGTATTTCTGACTTGAAAAATGATTTTAGCAGCTAAAAATTGATTCAACTTTTCTTTGACTTTAGGTTCAAGGCTGGGGTGCATCTTCCTCAACTTTTGTTGGAATGGATTGATCTGAGGTTTCATGTGAATGAAATGTTGTATAATATTTTTATCATATGTCTTGAGATCCTCATACGCCCAGACAAATATTTCTTTATACTTTTTGAATAAAGTGATGTATAACTGCCTTTCCTCAGGAGAACACTTTTTTCCAAGGTTAATTTTCTAAGGTGTGATATTTGACCACAAGTTTACTACTTCAAACTGCATGTATGAGCTATTACTATTGCAGTTGATGAATTTTTTGAACTTATATTGAAGGTCATAGAGTTTTTCCATCATGATCACACTCCTGGGAATATTGTTGGTCTGGCTTGTTGTCTTTGTTGCTCCGACGGAATCAGAATTATATGTATTCATTAGTAGGTTGTGTTGATGTTCATCTATGCTAGAGTCCTTGAAGGTATCTTTGAGGTGTAGGAAATTTATGAGTTGTTGGTAATCATCAAAGACCCTCAAATTCACAATATTGTTAGGAATTAATGGCATGTACAAAAGTTCAACATAGAAGGAGTCAAGCATCAATCTGTATGAGGGTATTAATCTAGATGCTACATTAGCTAGCAAATCAAAGTCAAAATTCAGTGATTGCGGAATGACACTAATATTAAATGCATCAAATTATTTAATTAGTTCCAAAACCTATGACTGATAGTTTTTTAGGTGACTTAAAATACATTGAATGTTGTTTCCTACCTATCTTACTATGATTTCGGAATGACCAAATACCTTGATTTTTTCTTCTTTCAAGTCTACTGCCTTCTTTAGCCCCTGTAGTAGGGATTCCTATTCAGAAGTTTTGTTGGTGTAAGGAAACTCTAGTATGAAAGAAATTGGCATATTAGTTCATTTCAGGTATTTTAATATGCAACCAACGTCTACACCCTCTAAAGACTTGGATTTGTCAAAAAATAACGTCCACATGCCAGGATACCCCTTTTTTTCAACTGGTTTTCTTAAATTACTATATTTTTTTGTTTTAATGGGGTTATCAGAGTCAATATGTTTGTTTAATATATCCTTTTAGATTATGTTAGGTTATATAACAAAAGGATTGTTATTTTGACTAACTATGTTACAATCATGTTCAACAATCTGGGTGCAGTGAAGGATTTCAGAATGTGCATCAAATTATGCAAAGAGTGATATGTCAGTGGTGTAAGTCCCAAAGAATGTGTCATATGAGTAATTTGCCAGGATTGAGTTATTCAAAATTATTGGTCCTTTGGGTTCATTCAGGTCAGTGACTACGTGTTTCATGTACCTCTCTCTATCAATCCTGATCTAGTTCATCTTCCCATTGTAGGGGAGCCAGAGGTCTGACCAATCGGTGGAAAAGTAACCATTTAACGTAGTTGACCAGTTGTGACTTAGAAGCATACTGTAGTTGTCAGGTATATCTACCACGATGATATCGATGGTTTGGTGGGATTTTGTATTGGAATACATCCTAATAAACACATTCTTCAGTTCTCCGATAACTTTCACTTTGGTCCTGTCTAACTGAATAATTTGAATGTCTAATGGTTCTTGTTTGACATTAATATTTTCACAGACTTTGAAGGGCATGACATTAGATGAGGCACCAGAGTCTACCATACAATTGTGGAAATTACTATTAAATATTTCAAAGGTGATAAGGAAAGGTGGAGTGGTGGATCTAGACCCCTGTCTCGTAAGGAAAGAAGTCATGGATATTTGGCTTTTAGACGAAGTGTTATTGTCAATGCGTTGTTCTTGGTTGTCCCTTTATTAGCTCCAGCGTTGATTTCTTTTGAGCTAGTGGGGTTTTTTCCCTGTAGGGTATTGAAAAGATTTTCTTGGATTTGTAGGATTTTCATGAGTTCAAACAAGGAAATGTTTACCTTAGTCTTTTTCAAGTATTCTAGAAAGTCATATTCTAACCTGACTGGGGTTGTGTATGTAGCATTGAGAATCAATGTCTGATTGGTCACTTTTTGTTCTGAAGGTGTATTTTTCGAAGGGCCGGGGAAATAATTTGTTGGAGGGGATGATGACTTGGTAGTGGAAGAGGTAGGAGTGGTGGGATTTTCAATGGTGGTGTCATCATTATAAGCTTTCTTAATGGTGCTTCTAGTTGTAAAAACGTTTTGTGACATATGCACTTCTTCTACTTCTTCTTCTTCCCCTCCAAAGGAGATGTCCCAAAATGAATTGAGTTGATGTTGTTCAGGTTCTTGAGATTATTGGGATTTCTCTTGTTGTTCCTGAGCCACATCACCTTCCTCATCAACCTCAGTTAGATTATTAATCGCCCAAGTTTGCAAAGCCTGGAATATATCTTCCATGTTAATGCCATCTGGTTGAGGGGTGTTGGTTTTATTTGTAGGAAGACAAGTTTTATCTTTATTCGAAGGGAACCTAAATAAAATTATCTGGGTTAGAGGACCCTTCTCCACTAATTTTATTTATATCATTCATGTCAATAGATAATTATCTGAAGTGATTCCATATTAATAGGATCATCTTTTTAATTTTCTTCTGACGCTTTAGATGAAGTTGCTTTAGCTTTACCTTTATCTTTTGAAGGTTTAGAACCAAAGTTTCCCTTCAATATTAATAGGTTTTTCTCAAACTTAAGTTCTTCTTGGAAGGCTTCCTCCAAAGTGTGTTTCTTGACGTTCTTGACATGCATGGCCATGGATATGGGCAGGTCAGATGTATATAACTCAATGGTGACATCCTATGCAGGTTTAGAGGTGTGAGGGATTCATTTGAGTTGGGTAAGAAAGCGTTGATTATAATCATACACCAACTCCTCGATGTCCATTTGGACTCTTGAGATTTCTAGGACGCGTGTAGCAGGTGTTTTGTTTTCTCCGAAATTTCTTAGAAATATATTTTCAAAGGTCTCTCAATTAGTGATAGAGGATTCTTCAAGTGAAAAGTACCAAGTAGATGATTTCTCTTCTAAAGAGAGTGGAAAGAGATGACAAACAACATCTTCATGCCTAATGCTCTGATTCCTGATGGAGAGAAGGAATTTTTTAATATGATTTTCGGCTGAGTCCTTTTGATCTAGGTTGAATTTAGGAAAATCATTCATGGGATGTTTGGGCATATCATATTGAATGTCAGGAACGATGACTACATCAGGGGTTAACCATGCCTGGTAAGGTGGTTGGTTTTGGTTTGGGTTGGCCCCAACCATGCATTGGGGTTGAAAATGACAATTTGATATGGCTTATTATCAGGTTGAATCCTTGGGTCATCATTTTTTTTAGAAATTTCTTCAGCCTCATTTCTAGGAGTGAGAGGTGGTGATTCAGGTAGGGAAGGTGATCTTCCTCCAGATCCACCAACTGACCAATATGATTCCAATTCAAGGTCTGAGGTTTCTGGAATGTCAAAGAACTGTTGGGGTATATGATATTATGGGGTTCCAAAGAAAGGATCTTCTTGGTAGAGGTCTAGATCAAAGGAGAAGGGATCAATATTATGAAGGTTTTCTTGATTCTCAGGGAGAGAATAATCAATGGGGAGATGTCTGGTTTTCCTACTTAGTTTTCTAGGGAGAGCAAGGTTGGTGCATTCAATAGAATGTCTTACCATGGATTTAACCCCTAATATTTTCAATATAGAGGTTCATGGAGAAATAAAGGAAGATTATATATCTGAGGAGGAATGATAAGTGATAACCTAAGTGGGGGTTTTCACAGCGTAACCCGAGATATGAGGATATTGCTTCGAGAGAATTTGATGGGATTCATTGGACAAGGGAATACTCAATTTCAGAACAAAACATGAAGGTTTATAGTCTTTTGTGCATCCATTCAGTTTATGGCCCTTCTTCTAGCGCCATTTATGTTGACGGGTCAAAATGGCCCATTCAAACAGATGAAGGAAAACGCCCAATGGAGGGTCCCAACTAGACCCACTCTCATTTGGGATAGTGTTTCCAAATAGTTTGTGCCCTGGTTACCTTATTCACTATAAACTAATTATATATAAATTAGAGAACCCTAGGTTATGAATTAAAAGCTAAAGGTTCTAACTACATGTTCCTAAAACTAGAATGAAAGACTAAAGGTCTAAGATGCAGGTTTAATCTATCTTAAGCTAACCTATCCTAATCAGGAGAAATATGAAAGGAGAATATAGTAAGAGATGATATTACTTGCATAGAATGAATTGATGTAACAAGAAATACATAATTTTAATGAGTAAATGTTTGTAACTAATAGAAATTGATTAACAAAATGTGTTATTGAGTCGCTGCATTCGTGAAGGAAAAAAATAACAATTGTAAGTAACATAATATTAACCAAGAAATAATTCAGAGATTAACCTCCAAAATCCACATAAATACATGCATAAACATGAATATTCATAGTCATACACATGTAAGCCATTGCCTTCCAGAATGTCTCCAATCCTTTATTCAAATAACATTAAAAATACCAGTCACTTCTCAAAAGAACCAAAATCCCCCTTGTTTTTAAAAACATCCCAGTTATAGAACTCCTATGGGACTATACTACATTTCTCATACTTCTTACGGTTGGGAAACTGAAGTGATACTCTAGATTTCCTTTCCTAATTGGGACATAGACATGAGTACAAAACATGATATACTCTGCAAAATTCTAGTTACAAATGAAATTCTTCAGGGGAGCCCTGACGGTTTCTCCTTCACATCCATGAATGTATTTCATCTCCTAAGGTCTTCGAGTATGGAATCTACTCAAAGTAACTATGTTCATTTAAGATTTTCCTCACTCTTTCACATGGGAACGATTATCTCCATCCCGAGGCTCTGCTCAACACGTTGCACAACATATTCTATCAGGGTGATGATTTTGGAGGGTTGGATCAATCTTATTTTGATAACCTCCATGTTAATTTCGTTGATTTCTTCGATAGATCTCTAAGCGAGGTTGCTTTTTGTGTTCACATCCTTGGTAATCTTCTGGGATGATGTAGATTTGTCGATGTCCCCTAAGGGATCCATTCTGAATCGTGAGAGTATATCATCCATCGATCTTCATACCTTAGCGCTAGATGGAGAGACCTATTCCTGGGTATTTAGCACATAGACGATTGTTTCCATTCCTGTCTCTAGAATTCAGCGATATTGGATTCTTCACTCGTCAGAATATATCAAAAGGGTTTCGAGTGAATTTTTCCATTCTATGAGTATGTTGTAAGCTCCCAAGGAATTTTGATATTTCGCATGGGTAGCCTTCACCTGCAAGTTGAACTTAGTCTGTTCATATCTGATCATTAGAATTTTGTCGAGAACGTCGAACAACCTTTTCTGTGTGCTCCAAATTTCTTCATTTTTCTCTAGAGATTTTTCCTTCATCATTTTAGGAGTAATTGTTTGATTTTGGTGTTCTTATATGGTCCTTATTAAGAGTTCGTTATCCATTTGTAACCTTTGGAATTTGGCTCAAACCTTTTCATTAAAATACCTTAATTCGTCCACCTGTGCTTTGAGCTTCATCACCTACATATTTGGTGAGGTTTCAAGGTGTTTCATGTGGCTAGCATGGGCCTTTTGGACCAATTGTTGGATTACTGAGAGGGGGGGTGAATCAGTAATAGAGCAATTTAATCCCTTTTAACCATATAATCCAAGTGTTATATCAATGAAGCATTATCATCTAATAATGGAGAGTAAATAAGCAATGAACAAATGAACAATCATACACATACACAGTACACCAGTGTTTTACGTGGAAACCCAAATCGGGAGAAAACCACAAAATGTTTTTTCTTATATGTCTTGAAGAATTACATTCATTGGAAGCACCAAC
>ML776912.1:468071-515528 GCA_009831015.1 Picea engelmannii | reverse complement strand
AATAATGAATCATATTTACATCAAAAAATATTGGGTCCATTACCCAAACCTTTGTGCTATGGGGCTTTCTTCAAGGGTTGACATCAATGACAACCAACCTTAATCAACACCAATGACATTGACTCACTCAATTTGACCTATAGAAGTTCCTCATGTGCTTGTAGTCTCCTTTTTATCTCCTCATCATAGGCCTATTTTTCTTGTTGGATTTTCTTTGTTTGCTCATTGGCTACAGATTCTTTGATAGTCTCTAGGGTTGTTTCCAGCTCTACAATACTAGATTCTGCGGTGTCTAGTGCTACGGTGACCTCGTGGATGGATACAATGTTTACTCTTGTGAAAGAAATGAGTTTCAAGGCTACTTGTAGAGAATTATCCTTTACATCAGGCCCAACTTTCCACTTGATGTTTCTCTAAGGTACATCCTGACTTGTTTCTACATTTCCCCTTTTCCTTTTTCGGTTTTCTCTTATCTATGGCTCGCGTCTTTTGGCTATAGTAATAATCACCTACTACAACCACTACTCCTTCAAAACCAAGCCCCTCTGAAGTAATTGATAATCTCCCTAGAATTGAAGCCAGGGGGGTGCATTCTTCTATTGGCGTATTGAACATGTTGTTCTCAAGGTAAAAATCAATGATAGCATCGACATTTGCTAAAATTGGGTCTCATACCTCTGTACTAGCGGCCTTATCCTTCTCGTTCCTTCCATGATCCTTTCCTGGTGGGACCGGTGTGGGTTTCCCTATATTCATAGTTTCCCCTTTATTTGTGTTGGCCTTATGTGGATGAGGGTCCTTGCCTCGACTCTTTTCTAATGTGGCTTATTTTTCTTCGGCTTCTTTCCTCTTCTTTTTCTAGTATCTCTCCTGAGCTTATTCATATTTTCTTTCCAGATCAAATTCTTTATCTCTTCTTCTTTGTTCTTATTCTCTTAACTTTTCATTGTCCTGGTGGAGGAGATCTCAAAACTTTTCCAGTCTCAGTGTTTTGTCTTGTTCTTCATCCTTTCTTAATTTTTGTTGGGCTACCTCAGTGGTGATCCTTCCTAACACTTCCTCAAAACTTAGTGCACCTCGAAAAACATCCTCTAAGAACCAAAACTCATGCATGGTTTTTGGTGCTAGTCCGACGTCCTTCATTTTCTCATAAACCACATTCTGAAGGTCGTGTGATTTGGGTTCCCCAAGACAGAGGCATAAATCCTTGAGTGCTTCAACTTTCTTTTCATCTTGCTTCTTTTTCACCAGAGAGTATGACCAAATATGGATAGGGAAGATTGACCAATATTTTTTTATTATTTTTTGAAAGGTAGGAAGTGGCCCCCTTCTCAACAGTTTGGTATGCAATATCCCTGGCTAATAGTTTATCAAGCACATATTTGGGTAGCATGTGTGACGCACCCATGGCCCCATATATATGGATGTAAGTGTATTAATTCTTTACGTACCAATATCTGATGTCCTTTAAACCTTTGAGAGCCCCATGAGATATCCTATGTGGGAAGAGGCCAAAGATGGATTTATGTAAATGGGCCAGAAAATAATCGCATATGTCATAGAAAAGCCTCTTGCAATTGATCTCCTAGAGTTGAGAATAGTAGAAATAAATTGGTCCCTTGTTTGGATTCCAGGCCC
The DNA here is from genome assembly GCA_009831015.1 of Picea engelmannii. Lineage (NCBI taxonomy): Eukaryota > Viridiplantae > Streptophyta > Pinopsida > Pinales > Pinaceae > Picea > Picea engelmannii. The sequence continues at coordinate 513,890 of ML776912.1, read as the reverse complement.
AATTTAATGCTAGGAATGATTTTTTTGCACAAACAAATTCTATAAGATAGGCATACATGTAGGAGCTGATATTTTTCATGCTCTATGGATCCTGGCTGCGATATGTGGTGCTAAAATAGAGAATGGTTTCCCAATTGAACACTTGCCCATTCTGGGCTATCCTGCAAGCCATAGGGAACCATTCCATCCTGAAATGGGTGATGATATCCGCTCCATAGAGACTGCAGATCATGGTATTCAACACCCTGTAGGGACACTTGAGATATCGCACTGGAATCTATTTTTCACTTTTTTTCATCGACCATTCTTCATCATAGAACCGGTCTTCCATGAGGGTCTCGAATTCTTCATTTTTTACTCCAAATTGTTCAAGAAAAGACTTGTTCAGGGCCACTATATGTTATGGATGTTGATACCTTGCTCCGATGTCATCCACTTTGAGAGAGGTGATCGAGAGACTTGAAGTGTTGAGTATTAACCCTGTATCTTTTTGAAGATACAAAAAACCACCATTTGGCTATGTCATTTCAAGGAAAAAGATCAGGGAAATCGGTTACTATATGAATCCCATTCTTTCAAATATTTATGTGTGCCTTAATGTCTGGATCATCGGATGTGAATCTTTCATTCTCGAACATGTACATGATATCGACGTAGATGAGTTAGTTCTTTGTCTCATCATGGTTTTTGGTGTCAAAGATGTTGTATGAATCTGGAATGGAAACTAGAACAAGAGTTCCATAGGTCTGGGATTTTCCCTTTCTAGTGAGCATCCTGTAAATCTCATAACCTACACAAAAAAATGAACTAAATTTATTAGAGTCATTTCAGGATTGAAATAACAGAATTATTAAAAAAGTATCCTACTTTCTTAAAGGTCGAGAGCGGTAGTTGATCAAGAAGAGATAACAGAGAATTGTAGACACGACTTTCATTTTTCCTTTATGAGCAAGTGAGAATGAATGTGAGTCTTGGTGCCTTTTTAAAAAAAAAAATCAATTCCCTTCTAACCATAACGCAATCAATGAAAAGTGTGATATATCTTGGACTCAGTCAGGGGAGTATGCAGAGATTAAAATAACTCATAGGAAATTGGTGGTTATATTCGTTAAGGCCCAAGAGAATTCAAAAAATTGGGGGGATCCGCATAGCTATCATCATCGACAGTCAGTGGGGATGAGAGGTGTGGGTACATGTGGGAAACAACCTCTAATGATGATAAATATATGATTAGTCAATTAAGAGTGATTACAGGGTCTTAGTTTGACCAACGAACCCCTTTTAAAGTTCAATTAGATTACCATTGGGCGTTAATCCCTGCCCCATTAATATTGACAAGACGTCGAGGTAGTCTTAGGGGAACCATTAATTAGACAGCGTGATATCTATGATCGAGGAGTGATTGGTGACAACTTGGTTCATATGACTCATAGGATGAGAAGCGGGAAAATTGGATAGCAAAGATCGATGATGTTGTCAGTGGGGAGAGGGGGTATAGGAAAGATTCCAAAGAAATATTCGACGATGAAAAGCATTAGACAATGAATGTTGGCCATTGTTACCTTACCAAGCGTTAGAAAAGGAATGACTTATGCAGTGGTTGATATGAGGGGCACGTGAGGGAGGTAATTGTCAAGGTGTGCCCTAGAGAGAATTCCACGTGATCAATTGGGATGTGACTGGGAGAGAGAAGGGATCCATGTCTTCAAAAAAATGGATGGGAGCATGAGGACAAGAGTGTGTTTTTAACTTCTAACGATGACGTTATGATCCCTCATCATCGATGAAATAAGAAGGTGAACCCATGTGCACATTTGATAAGGGCCCGATGAAGAAAAGGTGAGAAGAGAGCATTGTGAGAATTAAATGGGGGGGTAACCTAACTTTAGTTATTTAAGTTCTGAGAACACAGATGAATATTAGGGGATACCTCATGAAAAGAAAAGAAAAGTGTGCATCCCCACACTAATATTATAGAAAAATTTAAGTGGGTAAAGAGTTGTTGTTCCATCACAACATGTTGGTCATGCATTTTGGCTTGATTAATGCCCCAACCAAATTCATGAGGATGATGGATGATATATCATGTCTATTCCCAAAATATTTTGTGGTCATATACCTAGATGACATCATGATCTCTAGAAAAACCAAGGAGGTACATTTGAATCACATTAAACAGGTCTTGGGCAGCCTGTGACAAGAAAAGTTATATGCCAATTTGGAGAAGTGTTCCGTCGGCATGAAAATAATCTGATATTTTGTAAAAATCATGGATGATAAGGGTGTGCATGTGGATATATCCAATATACAAGTCATCTATGATTGGTTGGCCCCGAAAGCATTGAACGAGGTCCGTAGCTTCTTAGGCATCGAAAAATTCTACTGCAAGTTTTTGTTGGGGTTATTTCATACCACTTGGGACCCAAGCTATGTGACCAAGGGTGGAGTGAAATACAATTTTTTTTATGGTCGTGTCCCAATAGAAATAATTCGAGGATTTGAAAATTTTCCTCTACTCAAAACTAGTCCTTATTCTTCCATACCTGCAACAACCATTTGAGATTGAGACAAGTGCTTCATATTATGCTATTAGTGTATTCATCACTCAGCATGGGCATCTGGTGGTCTATCATAGTGAAACACTATTTGATGTTGTTCTTAGATACCCCACCTAAAACAAAGATATGAAATCCATTGTGTAGGCATGTTGATAGTGGAAGAATTACATTCTGGGTAAGGAAACAATCATCCAAACTAATAACATGCCTATCCAATTCATACAGACACGGGGAAAGTTGCAGAATGTCTATCATCGTAATTGGTCAACATACCTAAAAAAATTCCACTTGAACATCAAGTACAAGAAGGGAAGCACTAAACATATCACATACTTCCTTAATGGACCCTCGATTGTGGTGCCACCCAAATTTCTTGACTCATGTGGGTAAGAGATGTTTGGGTGGACACAATTATACAATAGTGACTCTGACTTTGCTACTACCTATCATACATTGAGTGAAGGAAAACTAGTTCTATAATTTCATCTCTAAGATGGAATGCTATGCCATCTGAGCCATTTATATGTTGCTTCAAGTGAGCATGCAAAGATGATTTGGGAAGATCGTTACAGTCGGGTGGAGGGACAATTTGGTGTGGAAAAAACAGTGGCAGTACTGCAAAATCATTTTTATTGGTCAAATATTTGATACGATGTCTACAATTACATTAGATCCTTCACTTCATGTGTCATTAACAAACCCGCCATCAAGAAACGTGGGATATAAACCCCTCTGCCTACTTATAGGAATCAGGAGTCGATCTCCATGGATTACATGTCTAGTCTGCCTTCAACTAAGAATGGGAATGACTGTGTCTTCATGGTCATTGATCGATTCTCTAAAATGGTAGTTTTTTCACCCTACAAGAAGAGCATCACAGCCGAGGCCACCTCTATTCTCTTCTTTCAACATGTTTTTGTTCATTTTTGTCTCCCACAAACCATTATTTCAAATCAAGGAAGTATTTTCCTTAGTAATTTTTGGTCCATCCTATGGACGATAATGGAGACCAAGATGAACAAATAGACTTCCTTCCACCCACATACCGATGGAAAAACATGTAGTCAATAGGATGATTGTCTATATCCCGAGGATGTACAATTCCAAAATTCCATGCACATGGGATGAGAGGCTTTCTTATGTTCAACATAGCTACAACAGATCCCTTCACATCTTTATTGGAGACATCCCTTTTCATGTGTTCTTGGGTTTCCATCCACTGGACCCCATTAACGTAGCTCTTCCCATTAAAACTACACAAGAAGAGTCCTCACATGCTCAAACCGAGGATGATCGAGCAACCAAATTTGTTGAGTGAATCTATCACATCTAATAAAAATTTCAATATATTTTATAGAAATCCAACACCAAGTACAAGAAGCGCCACGATTAGCATCAAGTACCACATAAGTTGCAAGTTGTAGATAAGGTATGGTTGATTTTGCATAAAGAGAACCTCACAGGACCCCATTGGAAGCTCTTCCCACTCTAATATAGGCCTTACACCATCCCTAACGTTGTGGGTGAGAATGATTTTCAATTAGTTATTCCTATTTTCCTTGGATTGCACCTGGTATTTAATGTGAAACTTCTTCGACCATATTTTCCACCTTTCCTAGACACTTTAGATGAGGCAAAGAACTTGGCCCCTAAAAAACTCAATCTTGGCTACATTTTAAAGAAGATAATTGATCAGATCATGGAAACCAAAGTGAAGGGCACCCACCAGTAGAACATCCAACTCTATTGGGTTGTCAAAGTATGGAAACTTCCTCATCAGGAAAAGTGTCTCACCAGAAGTTAGATTCAACGGAATTTTCCCCATCTAATGGAGTAAATTGACGCAATGGGGACATTGATTCCTAAGGGGGGAGAACTGTTCCAGGTGGATACCGGTGGACACCCACCTATTCCACTAATTCATAATGGTTCCACATCCTAACAATTTTTCTACGATTTTTTGTGTCCCAAACTTATGGGATCGTTTTGAGGCGTTAAACGACGTTTTTTTGGCATGGGAGTGCCTAGTCCAAGTTATTCGTGATTATCCAACCTCAAACACATTGACCAAGCTCCACAAATTATTGGGCCTCGTCAAATTCTATTATAGTTTTCTGTTTGGGTTCTCTCATATCGCTTATTCCCTAAGCCAAGTGACCAAGGGTGGAGCAAAGTCCAAGTTTGTTTGGGTTGTGTCCCAGTAGAAAGAATTTGAGGATTTGAAATTCTACTTGTACTCAGCACTGATACTTACTCTTCCATACCTGTAATAGCCATTTGAAATTGAGGCATATGCTTCAAATTATGTTGTTGGTTCATTCCTCACACAGAATGGGCATCCGGTCTCCCATCATAGTGAAACACAATTTGATTTTTTTTTGCAGATACCCCACCTACGATAAATAAATGTACTACATTATACAGGAATGTCCACAGTGGAAGAATTACATTTTGGGGAAGGAAATTATCATCCACAGTGATCACATTCCTCTTCAATTCATCCAAACATAGGGAAAGTTATAGAATGAACACCATTAGAAGTGGCCCACGTACCTCCAACAATTCCACTTGAACATCAAGTACAAGAAGGGAAACACCAACCATGTCACAGATTGCCTCATTTGACCCCAATTTGTAGCACTAACCACAATTATTAACTCCTATGAGAATTAGATGTCCAGGTGGCCACAATTATACAACAGTGACTCTAAATTTCTTGCTACCTATCAGCCATTGAGCACAGGAAAACTAGTTCTAGACTTTCAAATCTAGGATGAACTGTTATACCATCTAATCTATCTATGTGTTCCTTCAAGAGAGGATGCAAATTTAATTTGTGAAGCTCATTAAATTTTGGTGGCAGGATACTTTGGTGTGGAAAAACAATAGCAGTACTGCAAAAAAAACATTATTGGTCGAAGCTTCGACAAGATGTCTACATGTGCATCGGATCCTACACTTCGTGCACCATTTCCAAACTCACCATCAAGAAACAAGGGCTATACACCCCTCTCCCTACTCTATATAGTCCTTGGGAGCCCATATCCATGTATTACATGTCTGGTCTACCTTCAACCAAGTATGGGAATGAATGTGCCTTCATGGTCATTGATCAATTCTCTAAGATGATAGATTTGGCACCCTGCAAGAGGAGAATCACAGTTGAGGCCACCACTAATGTCTTCTTTGAATATGTTTTGGTTCATTTTGGGATCCCAAAAACCATTATTTTTTATCAATATAGTAGGTTCTTAAGTACTTTATGGTCCACCCTATGGTCAATGATGGAAACCAAGCTAACTAAATTGTCTACCTTCCACCCACAAACTGATTGAGAAACAAAGGTAGTCAACATGATGATTTTCATATCCTAAGGATGTAGAATTCCAAACATCCATGCACATGGGATTAGAGCCTTACTTATGTTCAACATAGCTACAACAAATCCCTCCATAGCTTGTAGATTTTAACCTTGTAAAAGTAATTACTACAAACATATTTTTAATAAAACAGAAAAGATACAATGGCACACACACTCATTACATAGAGATTTTTACCATGGAAACCCAAACCAAGAAAACCAACAACCTATTTAGAGACGCACCTCTAGTATTCTATTCATCAAGTCTTCATTGTTTACAATACCATACATATATATGATCCCATGACATCCAAAAAACCCTAATCCATTGACATGAATTATTCAAAAACCCTAATTCTTTAACTGGAATTAGAAAACCATTGAAAAAAAACATGTGCTAAAAAACCACTAAAAAACAGACGCAAAAAGCGCCCAAAAAAACAAATCGGGGGCATTATCCATGCCCCCCTGCGAACCCCCATATGACCCCCCAGGAAGGGGAGGGGAGGGGGGGGATAACGCGCCCCCCCTTGCGCACACTCTTAGTGGAACACAAACACTATATCTAGTCATGCAAAGAATATAACACATACCCAACATTCTCCCACTTGTTGTTTTCTTTACATAAAGGTGGTTACAGGATTTCATAGTCAACAATCCAAGGCATCAATGCCCATATAACCTATACACCAAGAGAAATTCTTAGTGATCACAAATTTTGTTAATGAATCTTCATAATTCTTAAAAGTGTCCACCTTTATTAGCAACGTTTTCTTTTTTCAACCATGTCTCTCACAAAGTGATATTGAACATCAATATGCTTTGTCTTTGAATGATAAGTCAGGTTCTTTGTCAGGAAGATTGCACTTTGATTGTCATAATCTGTCCTTATATATTTTTGTACCAACCCAATACTTGAACACATTTTTTGTAACCATATCTCTTCCTTGCTTGCATGAGTGGCTTCCATGTATTCAACTTTTGTAGTTGAGAGTGCCACTACAGACTGTCTTTTTCTCATCCAACTAATTTCTCCTCCAAATAGCTTAAACACATACCCACTTGTATATCTTATGTGATCCATATATCTAGCCCAGTTTATATCAAAAAACCCATGTATTTCCAACACTCTATCCAATCATGTTCTTCCTCGGTAGCACAATCCATAACTAGTAGTTCCACACAAATACCTGAAAAACCCTTTTTACTATTTTCCAATGCTCCTTCCCTAGTTTTGACATATACCTACTCAAAAATACCACTACATATGCAATATATGGTCTAGTATAGACCATTTCATACATCAAACTACCAACCACACTCACATATGGAACACAAAACATGTCCTCTTCCTCTTCCTATATCTTGGGACACTAATCCACAGATAACTTTACTCCTTACCATGATTGGTTTACATTCCTTCATATTAAACCTCTGCAATATTGTCTCGACATATTTCCTTTGATTTAACCAGGGTTTCTTGTTTTCCTAGTGTATTTTAATTTCCATTCCAAAAATGAAATTTGCATCACCAAGATCCTTCATGTAAAATTTAGGGGACAACTAAGTTTTCACATTCTGGATAATATCCTTGTTGTTTCCTATCAACAACATATCATCCACATACAATACCAAATAAAAGAGATGATCACCAATTCATTTGAAATACACATAGTGATCTACTTTTCTCCTTGTGAAGAAAAGTCCCAACATATGAGTATCAAAATTTTGATACCACATCCTTGGTGATTTCTTTAACGCATACAGGGAATTTTTCATCTTACATACCAGCTCTTTCTTTCCCTTCAGAATAAATCCTTCTTCCTGCTTCGTGTAGATTTATTCTTCTAGATCCCCATGTAGAAATTTTGTCTTCATATCCATCGATTCTACATCAAAATCAAACACAACAACAAATGATAAAATAAATCTAATTGAATTTAACTTGACAACAGGAGAAAAAATCTCACCAAAGTTAATTCCCTCTACTTGGGAATAATCTTTTGCTACTAAACGAGCTTTGTGTTTTTCCACTTTTCCTTATGCATTCAACTTCTTATTAAACACCCATTTGTTTCCAATGGGGTTTCTTCTAGTCAGCGACTCCACTAGATCCGAAGCCTCATTCTTGTCCAAGGTTGTCATGTCTTCAATCATGGCCTTTTTCTAGAGTTTTCCATCCTCTGAATCCACTGTCTCCATAAAAGTTCTAGGATCATAATCAGTAATAAACGAAGAAAAGTTTGAACAAAAATCAGGTGGAGTATACCTTTCTGGTTTCCTTCTTTCTCGAACCGATCTCCTCAATACTAGAGTATGAGGGTCTTCTTCTTATGATGCATGTTCTTTTGTATAGTCTGATTCATCATCCTTCAACTCAAACTCTATTTTCTCTGGATCTTACTTCCTTGGTAGGACTTTTTATATGAAAGCATCCTTGATTTCTCTAAATACCACATCTTGGATATACACTACCTTCTTAGTTTCTTGGTTCCAAAGCTTATAACCTTTCAAACCATATTTATACCCAATAAAGATACACTTTTCATCATTTTTATCTAGATTACTCCTATTTTCCTTTGGAACGTGAACATAGACATCACAACCAATGACCCTAATATGTGTGAGAGAGGGTTTCTTACTAGTCCATACCTCATGTGGAGTCTTTTCATCTAGTGCTAATGAGATTGATTGATTAATCGGGTAACATGAAATACCGACTACCTCTGCCTAGAATTCATGTCCTAACCAAGCACCATTGAGCATGCACTTTTCTTTTCCCATCAACATCTTATTCATCATTTTTTCAAATCCATTTTTTTATGGGTATATGGATTAGTATTATACCTTGCTATACCACACTTATTACAGAATTCTTTGAATTCATTTCTGAAAAACTATCCACCATTATTCATCCTTAGCACCTTAATTATATTCTTTGTTTTATCCTCCACAAGAGCCTTAAACTCTTTAAACCTGTCAAATACTTTATATTTCTTCATGAGGAAATATATCCATGTATTCCTTGAGAATTCATCTATAAATGAGACACAGTACACATATTTCCCCAATGATGGAACTAACACAGAGGTCCAAACACATCACTATGTACCAACTATAAAATTCCCTCTACCCTCGATGCACCAAAGGGGAATCTTACTTGATTATGCTTCCCATATATACAATGTTCATAGAAATCAAAATATAGAGAGTAGTTAGACACACATTCAACCATGCGTTTATCATGTAGAAGTCAAAATCCCTTCTCTCCGATATGCCCCATTCTTTGATGCCGCAACATAGTCTTTTCTCCATAGACTTTAGGATTTTTTTCTTCTTCGACTCCAGTCTCAGGAACAATAGAACTAGTTCACCCATAACTAATAGTTATTCCAAGTAGATTATACATATTTCCAATCCAAACACCCTTTACAAACACCATTTCCCCTTGAACCATCCTATGAGTTTCTTTCTCAAACCCTATTTTTACCTCTACATCGTCTATTTTTCTTACAGAAATCAAATTTCTGGCCAATCCTGGGATGTGTAAAACACCAAGGAGTGTTCTAATCCTTCCTTCCATGATATTTGATTTAAATTTTCCCCATCCTATGATTTTGGTTGTTGAGTCATCACCTAGGAAAACATCACCTCCATCATACATTTTATATCCACAAAACCACTCCTTATGAGGAGCCATATGAAAGGATGTGCCTGAGTCAACCAACAATGCATCATGATATGCATGTGTGCTTGAAAATGCCAAGTACACATCTCCTCCTTATTCTATGGAGGTTTTTACTTTTGTATAATGGGAATCTTCAAATCCCTTCCCTCTCTCAACACTTTTGGATCTACACTGCCTCTTGTAGTTCCCTTATTTTCCACATCTCCAACATACCTTTACAAACTTTCCTTAGATTTGTATCTCCCACTTGAGGACTTAGATCTATTTCTTTGTTGGGAGCATCCAATTGCAAATAATGCATATGTGCTATGTACTTCCATGTTCTTTCACCTCATCTCCTCCGACAACAAGGATGATACCACATCATTGAAACTTAAAGTAGTTGTATTACTACCTATGGCCACAACCAGACTATCCCACAAGTTCGGTAAAGAGCACAATAAATTGATGCACTTATCTTCATCAGAAATATTTATATTAACGAATAATAGTTGACTTACTATAGTATTGAACGCATTCATACACTATGTCACTGACTCTCCATCTTTCATCCTCATGCTATACAACTTATTCCATAGGAAAAATTTGTTTACCAGGGACTTTGATTGATACAAATCCCCCAACTTGTCCCATAATTCCTTGATAGAACAGGATTGTGATCTCCACCTTCCGATCCAACTTTTCCCAGTATTTCCCTAACATTCCTATAGGTGCAATATACCTAGATCCACTGATCTTTGTCCACCAATAGATATTCCATATTGAGCTTCCACAACTCAAAAAATTTCCCATTAAATTTCTTGATCTCTATTTTCAAATTGCTCGTCATTTATTTTCACCTCAAGAATTGATACTGCAGATCTCCCATTGTTACAAGGTTTACCAGATACCAGAGAAAAAAACCCTAACGAAAAATGTGTCCCCATGAAGCCAATAATTCCCCTAATACCAAATGTAGATTTTAACCTTGTACAATTAATTACTGCAAACAAATTCTTAATAAAACAAAAAAGATACAATGGTGCACACACACACATTACACATAAATGTTTACCCTAGAAACCCAAACCGGGAAAACCAACAACCTGTTTAGAGTCGCACCTCTAATATTCTATTCATTGTGTTTTCTTTGTTTACAATACAATACATATATAGGATCATGTAGCATCCAAAAACCTCCAATACATTGAATCAGATTAGTCAACAAACCTAATTCCTTAACCAAAATTATAAAACCACCGGTGAAAACCATGTGCCAAAAAAACCACTAAAAAAAAGACACAAAAAACATAAAAAAAAAAAAATCATGGGTGTTGCTCCACCCCCCTTTGACCCCCTGGGAAAGGGGGGGATACCCCCCCTAATCCCCTTGCATGATCAATGCAATGCAAATATTAGATCTAGTCGTGAAAAGAATATATCACATACCCTATATAGCTCTATTGGCCACAGGCCTTCTTAGGTGTGCTTGGGGTTATAGCCATTGCCCCCCATTGATGTAGCTCTCCCCATTACAACTGCACAAAAAGAGTCCTCCCATGATCAGAATGAGGTTGATAGAGTAGCCAATTTTTTTGAGTGAATCCAACAAATCCAAGAACAAATTCATGATATTTTTCAAAAATCCAATGCCAAGTACAAGCAACTCCATGATCAACATCGAGTACCAAACAAGTTTCAGGTGGGAGATAAAGTATGGTTTCATTTGTAGAAAGAGAACCTTAAAGGACCCCATTAAAAGCTCTTCCCACTATGATATGTGCCTTACACCATCACCAAGGTTGTGGGTGAGAATGATTTTTAATTAATTATCCCCCCTTTCCTTGGATTACACCTAGTATTTAATGTGGAACAACTTCAACCATATTTTCCACCTCTCCTACGCACTTCAAACAAGGACGAGCACTTGGCCCCTATAGAACTCAATCCTGAATGCATTGAATAGGATACATTTTACTAGATCATGGACACTGACACAAAGCAAACCTTCTAGCAAAACATCCAACTCTATTGGGTCATCAAAGCAAGGTAACTTCTTGACCAAGGCAAGTGGCTCACTAGTAGTCAAATTTAGTAGAAATTTTCACATATTATAAAGGGACTTGACAAAATAGGGACCATTTATTCCTAATGGGGGAGGAATTATCCGGGTGGATACTAGTGGCCACCCACCTATTACACTAATTTAGAATGGTTCCACATCTTGGTAGTTTTTCTACGATTTTTTAGGTTCCAAACTTCTAGGGTCATTTTGAGGCCCTAAACAATGGTTTCTTGGCATGAAAACACCTAACAAGTTAGTAAATTCAATTATGTCCCAAACATAATGTGTATTCCTCATCTATACCTTTCCAACGAGGTACCGAGTGCCCCAAACAAAGATCGTATGTAAAAATTACACCCCCGAAAAGTTGACGTATCAACTAACCACATCAAGGTCCAAAAACCTTTTGGTGTTTCATCTTCTAGGGATCAAGTTTTGGATGTTTAGGTTTTATCATTGATGATTTATGTTAAAATACCTTTTCAACCTCTTTATAATCAACTTCTTGTGAATGACCATAGCCGACACATCTCTCTCTTCATAGATAAGATACCACTATTCTAGCTAGCTTGTGTGGTTTTCATTTTACAATATTTTGTATTCCAGACAATCATTAATAGAATCTAATTTTTACTATATTACTATGTTTCTTGAAATGTCTCTTTGTATTTCATTGTTATATCTCCGCCTTCATGTCATTCTCAATATAACCTAGATCAATAGTATCAGAGCAATCTTCTCTTTGTTGTTTATTTTTGCATGTCCCCGACAAGGTCAAGCTACAAAGAGTTAGGTCTCGAAATGGTTGAACTTGGGGAAGAACATTCATGTTGGCCCAAGCAACCTCACATGGAAAAAGAAAAGAAAGACGATAGAGTAGTATATTCTATCAAATTGTTGCTCGAGGAATCCCTCGTGTGACAGAGGAACAAGATGATGGATAAGTTTTCCCAGATCCTTTGACAGTTGCAAACGACAATGGATGAACCATCAAACAGAAGTCACTTTGGAGGTGTGACGTCCTTTAAGGTACAAGTTAACTTTGATATTCCTTTATTTAAAGGCCAGATAAATGTTGATGCTTTGGAAAAATGGTTAATTCTGCTTGAGCATTATTTCTCTGTCCAAAATATTTCCAACAATGAAAAAATCACCTTCATGCTCCTTAAATCCCTTCCCCATGTTAGATATTGGTGGGAGACTTACTGTGAGAGACACATTGAATATAAGTCTGCAATTGTTGTGCCAGGACCCACTTAGGAATATGTTTTTGATTCCCTCAAGGAGAAATACTACCATGTTGGAAATTGTGATGACCAGTACACGAGATGGACAATTCTACGTCATGAGAGAGACCATATGGTGCTATATTAAACCAACATCTTCCATACCTTTCACAAAAATATAGATATTAAATACTTCAAGTATCACCTAGTCCTGAAGTACCACAATGGCCTACATAGATACATCCAAATAGATATGGATTTCTTGGACATCTCCTCACTGGGAGCTACCTACCAATATGTTTTCATGATCAAGCAAAATTTCAAGAAAAACAATAAGTTCTATTTTAGTTATACAAACCCATCGTATTAAAAGCACGATTAAGGTATTCCTAAATATTAGAGAAAAAGGATAGAGCAAGAATGGACAACCCCATGACAACTAGTCCAAGCCACAAGAAAAGAAGGGTAACAATGTAATGTCTCATTCCAATTGATCATGACAGAGGATGACTTGGTATCCTATATGACTCCCATAGGATATAGTCAACATAAAAAGGGAGTCAGGGGGATTTATTTAATGTCATTGGTTTAAAATATGAAAAATTCTTAAAGTGACATTAAATAAAAATAATTAATTAATTCCTTAAACATTGAAAAGTGATTTTTAATGTTTAAACTAAATATTGGAGGGAAAATAAGATAAGAGTTTGATTTGGTCAAATGGGGAAATATCTAGAAGGAGCATAGGAAGAATAAAAGGAGGGGTAGACCTCACTTTGGCATTATGATTTGATATCTTGTTGATGTTCTCTTTGAGTCAAGTTTTTTTATGGTTTGGAAAAACCCTTCCTCTTCAGTCTAGTTTCGGTGGTGCAATATCCACCCTATCTAAAGAAGGAGGAGGATCCATCTAAGGCCCTCAATTAAGTTCATTTTGGAGTTTGGATTCATCCCAGAGGGGGCTTTGGAGGTCTATCAACTTGTGTAGGGTATTTGTGGCATTTTCTGGAAGATGTCGATTGTAGAGTCTACATGTGTGTTGATGGCCAAATATGACCATATACAACATGAAGGAATTTGCTCGGTCATGATCCCAATTAAATCCTTATCTATTGTAAATGGTGATTCCAACTGGTTAAGGTCCAGTTAGCTAAAACTATCTAATCTATAATTCAAAATATATACACCTTCTAATCAATTGAAGAGTTTTTTACCTTTTATTGAATGAAAAACTAACCTACAAATATAGACATATTTTAAACTATATACAAAAGAGAAATTAATTCTAGTTGACATAAAAGTTACCTCTATGAAAGAGGATTTTGTTTTCTTTTATAAAGTGAAAAGTATGTATAATGAAAGTAAATTAAATTAACTAAAGAAGAATAAAACTAAAACGAAAAATCTAATCATCGGGCCCAAATTCAAATAGTATATGAATCTAAGTAAAAATAAAGAATGTTCTAAAAATATAGATCTTCAAAACAAATGTTTAATTATATCAACTAAAAATGAATTACTAAACTTGTTTAAATAATTAACACGGAATTATAATCCCAACAGTAATTCATATACATATTAATCACTGAAATAATGTGTCAAATAAAAAATGAAATTTATTTAATTTATTAACAGTAATTAACTAAATCAACTTGTAATATCATCAACACATAGTCTAGATAAAACTTTGATTTCAAAAATAAACAACTCGAATATCAGTAATAGTACCAAATATTAATTGCATGTACTAATATTCAAAGTCATAAGAGATTCAGAATAATGTATCAAAGCAAAAACTTGTACAACAATGTATAATCTTTGTTCCTTTTCCAAAAACCTGAAAACTCTCCCCTCGTTGTCTTTCCTTCACGGTTTTATATTGAAGGCATTCAAAAAAGAAAATTAATTTACATAACCATAATCAGTTATCCATTTAGAATGGGAAAAATAAAAAACATTGTTTTAATTCCCCAAACTAAATTAATTAAGTATTTAAAAATAAAAAATACTAACTGTTCAATTTTAGAATTATGTCTGGAAACTAATTTTCTCATCTCTCGCATTTTCCAAGACATTCTTTTTATACCTATAAAAACAAAACAAAACAAAAATATAAATTAACAAAATATTAAAATGAAAATTAGAGTTTCTACAGAATTTGAAATTTTGTAGCTACTCTTTTATTAACCAAACTTAATGAAAATGCAAACTAAAATAAAAAATAATAAACTCATACCAATAACCAAAATATTTTAACACTAAGTATCACTGGGAACGGTCTTGAAATCAGAATTAACGAAAATATTAACTCATGTAGAGTTAATGTTAATTGTGTCTTTCTTTTTATATTCTTTGAACCCTGAAACTTGTCTTCTTTTTCTATCGATCAAATCTCTATTCTCTGATCTAAGGAGTTGATTTTATAATTCCATATCAATTATATTAGCCTATAACACTGGAACCATTGAATAATATTTATCCTTCCAAAAGGAAACCTCCATATTGCACCAGTTTCAGTTCTTTTATTTTCCTTTTCTTTAGCAAGATTTTCAATTGGTTCCTATGAAGAAACGTGTTGTGGGGAAGAGACTTCTTGATTCGTAACCAACTCTTCATCTTTAACTTGCATAGGAGAACTAAATTTAGAGGTTTTCTTAAACTTATTTCTGAAAATTCTTGAAATTTTTCTTCCTTGCATCTTGTTCATAAAATCAACAAGATTAATGGAATCATCATTTTTTGTGGTAACAGTTGGGTCGCATTCAAATGCAAGCGAGGAAACTACGGTTTTATTGGAATCTTCAGAAGAAGCCTGAGGTGCTTCACTGAAAAACAAACGATTCTGGACTAAGGTTAAACTTGATAGTTTGACTATGAGTAACCCTCATGGTGTTTTGATGAGGAGAAGAAGCATGAGGGTAATGCAGAATGAAATATTCTACAGGATCTCGAGTTTCCTCCTGAGAACAATGAAACTGTGAACTTGCTTCAGAATTAAGATGAAAGTGATTTCTTTTCACAAACTTTTCCCAAGAATCACCACTATGTTCTAACTGAAATTCGATCATAATTTTCACCAAGTCGTGATGAAATACATTTCTGAGACTCTTTCTCTGATAGAAATGTCCCATTTTAGATAATATTTTAAGAAAGAATGCATGCATGTTCAACATATAATCCATGAATACCATTAAAATCCGAAAGTGATAAATAAAGAAAAGGCTATATATGCTCTCACGGGTTATAAACCCCTTAATAACTATTAATAAAAGATGTCATTTTTCTTTAATTGAGGATATGGGCATACCTTTATAATTGTATTTGCATTCAGGAGAAACCAGAATTTCAGACCAAGTAATCTCCTTCACCCTTTTGGTTTTATACCAAAATTCTCTTTTTAATGGCAATTTAGTAGCTCTGGATATTATTTCTTCATCTAAATGTAATTTTGTATCCCCAATTTTGGCACGTTCACCGTTAAAATTTTGTGTGAAAGCTTTGGTGACGTGCATGTTATGACCATTAAACATGCGCATAAAATTTAACCATCCAACCATCTCAAAAGTTGGAAAATAATCTTCCTGAGCTTTGATAAGCTCGACAATGGGTTCTACTCTAGAAATCATTCCCATCTTTACAACATTTTACCGCACTACAGTTCGAAAAACCCTCATAAATGAAAACTAACATACCCTGACTTGCAAATAAATGAAAAAAGAGTTTCATTTCTTGAAGAAAAAACTTATTTCAAGGAAGACACAACATAGGTAATAACTCATGAATACGAAGATACAACTCAATGCTATACGTGGATGCAAATAAATGCACTTCGGGAAAGAAGTATTGTTTGTATGCAGGTTGAAAGGGCCCTGAATTAATGTTCCATTAACTTCATTTAAATTTATGATGATCAAATCAAGCCTAACGTACCACTACAAGATCTTAAAATGCTATTTGTAGATCATGGATATCAAAGGTTTGATAGGATAAGTAGGATTTCAATAGATTATGTGTTGGCACAGGGGTAGACCCAGGGTTCAATGCTACAAGAGAGCACCAAAAAAACCCTAACTACCGGCCCTTTCAGCAACACCTGCGAAGCAGATGAAGTCTCACCTGAGGTAGAGGCGGGGGTGGTTGCAGGACTCAAATGTCTGCAAGCTTAGTTGGGACACAGATCTGTGATTATATCGCTTATAGAGAACTTAGCATCGATTATTCATCAATATTCAGTTGTTATTATACTTCACAGATAGCACAGAGCATCGCAGTAGTCACTTAAATCTAATGTAACTTAGCACTTAGCAACAGTAAATAGGTCAAATCCAGTAGTTCAGCACTAAGTATATTCATACATATCATATCTACTATGCATACCTATCTAATAAGCACAAAGCATAAATATATCCATCTAAATATATCAAAGCACTTAGCAAAAGCAGAGATAAGCACAACAAGTCAAGGCMCAAAGCATAACACATAGATTTACGTGGTTCACCCCCACCCTAGGGCTATGTCCACCAACTCTTCTTATATATTATCATCGACCAATCGGTTACAAGCAAAAATMCATAGGAACCCTTACTTCACACAGGACAGAAGATCTGCGCAGCTCGCTAGATCCTTCTTCCTTTCATTTCAGCACAAAGCCTTGTATGTC
Source organism: Picea engelmannii (assembly GCA_009831015.1). Lineage (NCBI taxonomy): Eukaryota > Viridiplantae > Streptophyta > Pinopsida > Pinales > Pinaceae > Picea > Picea engelmannii. Next base: position 496,353 of record ML776912.1, on the reverse strand, counting down.
TTCACACAGGGACTTGCACTAAGCTCTGCAGGTCTATACAGAATGCACAAAGCTCTCGATCACAAAGATCCCTTCTTGTCACTTAGCCTATATCACATAGATACAAAACAATCCTTCTCTCTCTTCTAGACGCCTATATGTCTATTTATACATACAAAATGGGCCTAACCATGGGTAAACCCATGGGCCAACATCCCTTTCTCATTACATATTCCCAAAACCCAAAAAGGGACCCGAAAGTGGGCCGAGATCCCTTGATCTCTGCTTCGTCTGGTGCTCCATCTTCGACAGGATGTCGAAGTCCCAAAAATGGTCAAATATGACCAAGTAACTTCAAAACTTGGTCAAGGGCCAACAGGCCCCCAACACTCACCTGTGACTCGTCCGGAGTCACTCTGGTCTGAGAAATTCTGCCTCAAATGACTTGATATTAGCTTGAGATGCTTTGACCTACTACAATACTACGACTTCTTTCTCAATGAACTCCTGGATGAGTGTGTCATTGACTAGTCCTTCTAGGCGTTGTTCTATTGCACTCACAACTTGTTCAAGTTCTACTCCTTATCTTTCAACTTCAATGAACAGTTGGCATGCATTCTCTTGCACTAGTTGAAGTTGTTGAGAGACTTCCATCACTTTGGTCTGGATCGTGTGGATCTGTTGTTGGGCCATGTGTTTCTCTGGAAACCTCTTCATTCTCTTGACTGGTGAAAAGGCCTTTAGTTGTGCCTGTAACGTATTTGCATGTTGCTTCACTTCTTGGAGTTGCAACTCCAATGCTTGTAACTCTGGATTCTCTATGAGGTTTTCATACGTCTGAGCGCTCCTAGATCTCAACTGCTTGCACTCCAAGTTAAGAGCTTTCATTTTTCCAACTATGCTACAAGCAGTTGCCTCTCTTAGGTCTCTAATTTCTTGAGGGGTCTTGGGCACAGTACAAAGTTCCAGGTCTACGATGTGTTGTTGAAGTTGCTGGATCACTTCTTCGAGTTGTTCCACCTGCTACGAAATTCATTCTTCAGCTTTCACTTCTATGACGGTCATAGAGTGAAGTGCTCTGCTGACCAGTTCCTTTACTTCTAGTTTCTCTGCAATCAATTGCTCCTTGCTCTGTTGTAGCTCTGATTTCTCGATGTCCCACTATGCTTGAAGAGAAATTTTTTCTCGTTCGGCAGCACTGCGTTTCTCAACAAGTACTCCCTGTACCTATGTCAAAGCCTGGATGGCTTGTGTTGTCTCTTCCTGATCTCATCGAAGGCGAGCTTTAACTTTATCGATGATTTGGTGCAATTGGGTTGGCTCATCTCCTGGTTCTAGTGTTCCTGCTATCAGAGGCACCGTGGAGACTGCGCGGTTAGACTAGAGTGCCTGTTGCACTCCTTGGAGTTCAATCTCGATGTCATTATACATCTTCTTCTACTTCACCTCCTGTTTCTCTAATACCTCATGTGAATCATCGTTCACAACTACGATGATGAAATTAAAATCATCCAATGTGAGGGTAGTCTGCATCTTGGTTGCAGGGGTTCTAGGTTTCTTCCGGTAGGAAGATTTCAGAGGCGATACATTCTTTTTCTTCGATGATTTTTCTTCATCCCTATGTGGTGGTACTTCAACTTTCTGTTAATCAATTTCTGTACCTTCGATCTCTTCGCCATCACCCCCTTCGTCTAGTGAAATGGATGCATTCCTCATAGATGTGATGTATAGATCATGATACTCTTCAGGCTTCTTCATCTTGCTTGGTTCGGGTGTATCCTGCACAGCTTTTGGGATATCTACATCGGACAACTCTGTGGGGTTGGCTGGAATAAGGAGGTCTATCGACCATTCCTTAGTGATTTCCTCTAAGTCTTCCTCTGTTAGCTTGTAATATGACTGCAACTGCTACTTGTGCTCATCAACGCACACTGTTATATAAATGAAGTGGCGATCCATTCTAAACTTCATTAAGGGATGAAACCTGTGAAGGGTATTCGGGGTCATCCAGGGCTGAGACTAGATGGCTTGTTTCAACCAGTTGTAGTAAGTATGGAAGACAACATTGGACTTCCACTGCTTGTTCATATCATTAGAGTACCATAGCATACATAAATTCACAGCCACATGTTCGAAGGGCTCAATGTAGAGGAAGGTCACACCTTCCGACATTTCCCATGCAATGAATGAAATTAGGATGAGAATCTAGCTAAAGTGGAAATCATGCCCTTGGTCTTGCACTTCTCTACAATCAATCTCCAGCTGGTTTACAAGGTACTACGCCCAATTCATCTATAGTCCCTCCGTGTACTTTCCTGTGAGGTCAACTACGAATCCAGTCACTTGGGTGGGCCAGTTCTTACGAATTATATTGCTTGTGATCAGCTGACATGCGAGGTGTGTTGATATTGAGAGGGGGGTGAATCAGTATCAAGTACAATTTAAAACCTTTTTCAACTTATACTTAAACCATTCAACTATATCCAATGAGAATTGAGCAATAGTATAATAGTTACACCAATACACCATAATACACCATGCACAATATATGAGAAATAATCAATAGTTTATTGTTCAAGGGAAGTAATGACTTCCAAAGGTAGCTACAGCTTCCAAATGTAGAGGGAGGGATAAACCTCCAAGAGGAAGATACAATCCTCCAATATCAAGATATATTTTAACTCTCCATCCTTACCCCTTCATTCCACCCAAGAATATATGAGAGATAATAAAACTTTACATTAAATCATCACCATCAACCAATCATCACATACAACCTGATAATGCTTCCTGAGACTTCTTCAATTTCTGCAATTCTTCAATTCTTGGAGTGCTCTAATCTTGTAGATAACATTACTCAATCTATTCTCTGAAACTCCTCCAATTTTCACTCCTTGAATCCTCCCCAAAAAGAGGTTATAGAAAGAATGGTAGACTTTATTCAATTCTGGTCTGTTCAGAAGACCCAACTTGTACAACATGCCCCGTGCTCAATATTTAACATCTGATTCGGAAACTCACACACAAGAAACTAACGTCTGTACTCTTTCCAATGGAAGTGGTCCCACTTCATTTGGATTCTGTATGAAGAAGTTATGACTAGTTTACCCAGAACACCTGTTTATTGACTAGCTTTAGGACTGGTCACAAACCCTATCTTCCACAGAGTGTATCTCCATAATTATAGTGAATCAAGAGCTGAACATTTTACCAGAGGTACCTTGATATGTCTTATAAACACCATAGCGATTTCACCATCTGAATCATTCTATAAAAATTTTTATAGCAAAACTGGTAAGATGACCTGAAAATAACATACCTTAGAACACATCACCAAAAGACTTCATCCTCCCTTGAAATCCGGCCTTCTTATCTTCTTATTACCTATGAAATTTGACTTGTATCAAATGAATGTATAATGATGTTTATTTATACCATTTATGTCACTTCCTTTTAACATTAGGGCCGACCTGACACTTTCTTATTTTCTAATTCTTTTCTTTAATTATTTTTAGGGCCTACATGTACTTCCTTCTTCAATTCACTTTGTCATCTTCAAAAATTCATTTCTCCTCAACCATGAGGATCCATGTGATGTGCCACATACCACTGGAAACAGCATGATGTATACTATACATTCATGGGTTTTGTATATTCATGTGCATTTTCCTTCATGTCAAAATACCTTTATCAATCTTGCGGTCCAAAACCCATGACTAGGGTTGACATCAATGACAACAACCAATCTTCCAACAAGGCGCACTTCATCATTATGGATAGAGGTTACCTTGTAACCTCACGTTCCCTTCTCTATATCGCCATAATTCTCTTTGATTCTCTACGCTAATGCTTGATCTGAGGTCTTTCCAGGGTAAAACTCTTGTGGGTCAGGGCCCTGCATGCTCAGCCCTGTGATCTGATTAATCAAGGTTGGATCCACAGTGATGTGACGGTTCAACCATAAGTAACCTCCGTGATAGTATGACAGTAGTAAATTTACACATGAATTCACCTCTTGATTTCATCCAAAGTGTGGGATCTTCATCACATTGAGCAGTGTGGACTGCGCGACATTCTGGGTCCATGGTTGCGGGATAATCTTTGAATTGTTTCCTTTAGTCCTTGTCAGATACTTGTGTGGGGAGAGCATGTCGTAAGCCTTCCTTTCGCCAAGGTTGAAGTCACTGAAATTCAATGCTGCGAGTTTATCCTGGTCGGCTCGAACTGCGTGTATCCCTTTCAGGAGGTACGCCACGACCAAAGCATAGTCAAAATCTTTGGGCATGTTGTCTCAGTTGATGGCGTCGCTTAGAGGGGGTAGGTAGGCAGGTAGAATGCTTGAAATCATCTTGGCATTTACAATGTCATCTCTGTGCTTCGTTCTTGTCTCTGTTTCAATTATGGAAGTTCCTGCTCCATGAGCAGTCGATGGGGAAGATTGGACTCCTTCTGTTGATGATGCTTGCACACCTACAAACATCCTTCTTTCCGACATGATTTTCTCAGTCCTGAGATCAGTGAGTACTTACTTCGTAGATTCTTCAAGTATGCTAAGCTCTTCAGACATACACGCTCGAGATAAATTATCAGGGTCACAATGATCTCAGACACTGCTCAAGAATGAACAACGAGGGTGCTATGATCACTGTATACACTTTCTAGTTTGCGGGCTTCAAATTATCAGTTGGAAAAAGTGTTCTTCAGTCATGGCGCAAAGAGATAAATAGGCGATCTTGGCAATAGTTTACTTTGCAATGGGTATGAGCCTCATTAATTCATGTTCTATTCATTATGACATGGTCCGATGGTCTAGTGATGGGCCATCGATGCTTTTCGATCCGTTCGGAGCGGCAGTCGAACGGATATATCGGCCTCTAACGTCTATATTGCTTTGCCACTGTGAAGTTACCTATGTCATTGTTCTGATATCTCAGTGAAGTTAAAATTCTACAATTTTTCCTTTTGAGAGGTACCCTCGAGAACCTATTGTAACCTTTCAATCTTAGCCTTCTTCTTACTCATCTTTCTAGTCTTCTTCCCCATGAGCCTCGTCTCAATGGTTCTTTTCCCATTCTGATTCTTATTTTCCTTGGACATAGTCACTTCATGCTACTGAGATTCTTTCCTAAGACTCAGGGGTAATAATTCTTCTATATCTAAGACAAATACTTCAATATTCTGTGAGTCCTCTAATGTTCTTGCATTTTTTATATCTAGGCTTCTAGTGTCAAATAGCTTCGATTTGTTGTCCTGCTCTTTAATCAACTGCGTGATCCTTCTGGCATGAAATCTTTTAGCTCTTGTCTCTGTTGTTGTAATACCTTTTCTTCTTCCTTATTTCTGTCTTGATCTCTCTCAATCCAAGGTTTCCCAAGTAACATAGTAAACGGGGTGTTATCTTCAATAAACTTGATAATCTCAAAATATTCTTTTGTCAAAGTTCCATTGGCATTCATAGATATCTGAGTGAGCCTTCCACATAGGTTCACCAGTTTTCCTCTGAATAGTCCTATTCCTCCTAATGAAGGCGTCATATTAGGCTTCCCTATGGCTTCCCAAGTTCTTTCTAGCATAATGTTCACTGTTGTTTCTTCATCAAGGACAGAGTCAATGTCAAAGTATCCTATTCTTGCTTCAATGCATTCTTTTTCTTTAAAGATCTCTAGTAGCCTAACATGTCGGTGATCGTTCAAGGTGTCTTTCCTCTGCAGCAATACCTTGTCTGATTCTTGCTGGGGTTCTACTATTTCTAGATCTTCCTTAGGTTTTTCTTCATTCAGATTCATTCTTTCGAGCTTAGCAATCATTCTAGGGAAATCCGATACTTCATGATCGAAATCTTTGCAACAAAGACAACTAGGTCTTCCACCAGGGTATTCCTTAGCTAGATGTCCCAGTCTTATACAATTGTAACATAGGGTTAATCCTCTCTTCCTTTTAAATGATCCCCAACTTATTCTATACTGCGCACTACGATCATGGTAGCTAGTCTGCAAAAAATTCTATCTAGGATCCTGCATCCATTTGTTAGTCCAAACATTATTTCTATGCATAGGTATAACATATCTATCACTATTCTTATCAGATCTATTCATATCAATCTTTCTTTCATCTATTAGATCCGTAGTTTTCAAGCCAAGACAGAATCTATCAAACATACCTAGATCCATACTCTAGAAACAAAACTTTTCACTTATTTTACTTCTATAGAGCACAAAGCTTCCAGATCTAAGACCTTTTAACTATTCTTACCTTTATTAGAGAACAAAGTTTACATATCTTACTTATTTTCTGTAGATCTGACCTCTCTTCTTCAAAAACTTCCACTTTTACCTTTCTTAGAGCACAAAGTGTTCGTATCTCTCTTGTTTTCTTCATATCTGTCCTTCCTTTCTTTAGCACAGATATTTTCAAATCAAGTGGATTACTGTGCACTAGGGCATAGATCCATGCACAGAGCTTCCACAATTTCAGGATGAATCTTTGCGCAAAGATTCTTCTTCCTCAGATCCCATCAATCACAATTTTAGGTCCCGACAATGGAACCATTTGTTGTCATAGGGGCAGACCCAGGGTTCAATGCTACAAGTGTGCACCAACAAAACCCTAACTACCATCCCTTTCAGCAACACCTGCGAAGCAGATGAAGTCTCACTTGAGGTAGAGGCAGGGGTGGTTGCAGGACTCAAATGTACGCAACCTTAGCTAGGACACAGATCTATGATCATATCGCTTATAGAGCACTTAGCATCGATTATTCATCAATATTCAGTCCTTATTATACTTTGCAAATAGCATAGAGCATCGCAGTAGTCACTTAGATATAAGGTAACTTAGCACTTAGCAACAGTAAATAGGTCAGATCCAGTAGTTCAGCACTAAGTATCTTCATACATATCATATCTACTATGAATACCTATCTAATAAGCACAAAGAATAAATATATCCATCTAAATATATCAAAGCACTTAGCAAAAGTAGAGGTAAGCACAACAAGTCAAGGCACAAAGCATAACACATATATTTGCATGGTTCACCCCCACCATGGGGCTACGTCCACCAACTCTTCTTCTATATTATCATCGGCCAATCGGTTACAAGCACAAAACCATAGGAACCCTTACTTCGCATAGGATAGAAGATCTACATAGCCCGCTAGATCCTTCTTCCTTTCCTTTCAGCACAAAGCATTCTATGTCTTCACATAGGGACTTGCACTAAGATTTGTAGGTCTATACAGAATGCACAAAGCTCTCAATCACACAGATCCCTTCTTGGAACTTAGCCTATATCACATAGATACAATACAATCCTTCTCTCTCTACTAGATGCCTATGTGTCTATTTATACATACAAAATGGGCCTAATCATGGGTAAACCTATGGGCCGACATCCCTTTCCCATTACATATTCCCAAAACCCAAAAAGGGACCCGAAAATGGGCCAAGATCCCTTGATCTCTATTTCGTTTGGCGCTCCATCCTCGACAGGCTGCTGAAGTCCCAAAAATGGTCAAATATGACCAAGTAACTTCAAAACTTGGTCAAGGGCTCATATTATGATCGATCATGGTTTAGAGCATTGGTTTTAAAATCGACAATAGATCAAAAATTGTATCTTGTCAAATATTGTAGCTCTTTGAAATAAATATAAATGAGAAGAAATCATAAGGAATATGTGAGATAAAAAGATTTGAAAACTAACATTTTAATCAGAACCTTTATCATCCAAATCAAAAAATCTTATTAATGATTGAATGAAACTCAAAGAAGTTAGGAGTATGTCCAAAATTGTCAAAACTAAAAACAAAAATAAAATTTGATTTTTCAAAAATGTAAAAGAAAGGGTCCCAAATCTTTATTTATAATACAAAATTTGGGAGGTTGTTGTCTTCTACAACGAATGGTGACACACTATTGAAACCAACTATCTCTGTATATAATACAAAGAAAAATATATCAGATCACAAAAATTAAGAGAATTTAAGAACTGTAGATAAATTATATTTATGAATAGTTTGTAAAAGATAATAAAATAAAATAGTACCAGTACTCTTTAACTCTATCTCATTGGAGGGGATAAGTAGAATTTATTAGTCTTATGACGAAGAAAGGAAGCTTCTGATTTGACTAATAAGTAAAGCCTCTTCACTATGTTAGAATTGAAAATTTAAACTCAGTGTACCCGGTATTTCTTCATTGTCAGGAGGCTTGTTCAGTACCCCAACGGGTTAACATATATTTACCACATCCTCATTTTGCTTATTTAAAATTTCAACGTCCATCTTTAATTTATGACTTATTGGTGCATTTGAGCAATGTCGTGAATAGAGGAGGGGTGATATAGAGAGTTATTTATTTATGAATCATTAAATGAGAACTAAATTGTTCGTCTTATGATGTGATATTTCCCATTAAATCACTTTTTTTTAAGGGACATAATACTACTCCAAAGAGACTTTGTTGAAGAGTATTTTCCTTGTTTTTAATTCTTTATAAAGATAAACTAGACATAAAATTTATCCTTTGATTTTTCTTAAAGAACTTTTCTTATTTCAAACAATCTAAATTATCTTCTCTCTATACCAAAAAGAATTTCAAAGTCCACTAATTAACAGATCTATCCAATTTTTATATCAGATCAACAACCAAAAATGATAAAAAAGAAAATGAAAGAAAGAAAATGGAAAGATTCAAAAATATTTATATATAAAAAAAAAATTACAGCTCTTTTACAAGGATTGAAGTATATTTTTAGGAAAAATATTTTTTGAGGATTAACCCATTTATAGGAAAAGAATCTTCTATGACTTCAATATTTTGAAAAATAAAAGTAGATGGACCAATTTTCTGAGCAACCTGAAAAGGACCCAACCACAACTTTTGGAACTTCGAATGTTTACCTTTTTCTTCATGGGCTTTGTCCCATTTTAAAACTAGGTCACCAACTTCAAAATCTTCATGACCTACAGCTCTATTATCAAACCAATTTTTAATGATCATCTTATGGTTAGCAAAAGTATTCTTAGCTTTATCCATCACTTCTTCTAGTTTGAAAATCTGATTTGTACGATATTGAATACTAGAGCAAGGTTGTTCATCAATAGATTGTACTAAAGCTAAGGATGGTATAGAAATATTTGTTGGAAGAATAGTCTCTTTCCCATAAAATAAAAGTAAGGGGAAGTACCCAGTGATGCCTTATAAGTAATTTGATATGCCCACAATGCATAGATCAAAGACTTGTGCCATTTTTTGTGGTTACCACTGATGGTTTTCTTAATAATTTTAAAATATTTTTATTTGTTGATCTAGCTAAACCATTACCCTGAGGATAAAAATTAGATGAAGTTTTTATTTTAATTCCCTTACGAAGTGAAAAATCTGTAAGAGATAGAGCAGAAAAATAAGATGCATTATCAAAAACTAATGTGCTCGGGAGACTAAATCGTGTAATAATAAACTTATCTAAAAATGATATTTCATGATCAATTGTAACTGATTTCAAAGGAATGGCTTCCACCACTTTGTAAAATAATCGATGGTTGTAAAAATATACCTATGTTGCTTAGAGGAATTAGGAGAAATTTCACCAATAATATCGAGTCCCCATTGTTCAAATGGGTGTTCAATAATGATTATCTATATAGTTAATGTTGATTTGTTTTCTCGTCCAGTTGAAGTTTGACAAATTTTACACTTTCAAACATATGCATGAGAATCCTTAAATAGTGTTGGTCAATAATAACCTGCACATAAAATTTTATGTGCAGTTGTATCACCTCCAAAATGACCACCTGCAGGTCCGTCATGCAAGTCAAATAAAACTTTATCAGCTTCTTGTTTTTCTAAACATCTAAGTAATAATGAATCATAATTATTTCTGAAAAGAACGTTATTAATAAATTGATATTGTATGTCTTTTATTATTAAAGCATGTTTCTTTCTGAATTCCAAATGAGAGGGTGGAGTTCCATGATTAATATAATAAACTAAACCTGAATACTGTGAACCAGGAATATCCAGAGTAACACATACCTATGTATATCTTTAGTAATATTTACCTTATCTACATTTTTCTGGTATCAATGGTTTCATTTAATAACTTGCATAAACCTTGACCTCGAATGATCTTTGCAGGTTTTATCTCTAAATCATATTCTTGTAACATTCTTACCCAATTTTCTTTCTTATCCCCTAAGTCTTTCTGAAGGAGCAAACTTCTGACTGAGGGATGTGGAACTGTTACCTTGGTATGAGATTTGATAAGGAAAGATATGAAATTTTTAATGGATTTGAACACTGCATAAGATTGTTTTTCAACATCAAAATAATTTAATTATGCTCCCTGCAGTGATGAACTTTCAAAAGCAATAGGTATTTCTATGTTTTAATTGTTTCTTTTTTATTACATAGATGCATAAGAATTTTCAGACACAAAAGTATAAAGGATGAATTCATTATCATAGTTAAGAGAGAGTAAAGAAGGTTCTTTAATGATGGATTGCTTTATAGAGTCGAAAGAATCTTTTTTAATTGTGTTCCATTTGAATAATGTGTTTTTCCTTATCATACTTTGTAAGCGTAAGAATGTTTATGTGAATTTTGGGATAAAACGCTTCAAAAACTTGATTTGTCCAAGGAAAGATTGCATAGAGTTTTTACTACGAGTCAAAGGAATTTCAAAAATACTTTTAACTCTAGAAGGATCGATTGAAATTCCTTCTTTGGAAACTATAAATTCCAAAATTTTACCTTCTTGAAGAGAAAAAAAAATGATTTGTTAGTATTTAAATAAATTTCATACTTTCAACATCATTCAAAAACTTGTTTAAGATGATAAATATGATCTAAACGATTCTTAGAATAAATTGTAATATCGTCTAGATAAACAACAACGTATTTATTGATTAAACCATGAAAAGAAATTTCCATATCTCGTTGGAAAGTTGTGCCTGCATTAATTAAACCAAAAAGCATTTTTTGATAAGCATAAGTTCCCCATTTAGTTATAAAACTAGTTTCGAGTCTATCATTAGGATGAACTAATACCTGATTATAACCGAAAAACTTGTCTAAAAATGATATCATTTTAGAACTTGAGACTGATTTAAGAATTTTCTCCATAGGAGGTAATGGAAAATTATCTTTTTTGGAAGCTCTATTTATGTTTATGAACTCTATACATATTTTGATGTCTCCATTCTTTTTCCTTATGGGAACAAGATTTGATACCCACTTGGAATGTATTACTGGAAAAATGATCTTTGCTTTAAGAAATTTATTAAGTTCATTTTTAATCTGGGTTTCAAGGTTAGGATGAATTTTCCTTAACTTTTGTTGAACTGGTTTTTCCTCTGAAATCGTAGGAATGGTGTGTTGAATTAAAAATGTATCAAAAGTTTTCAGGTCATCATATGACCATACAAAAACATCCTTGTATTGCTTAAGAATCTTTATGAAAGTTTTTCTTTCAAAAGGAGAACAACCTAATCCAAGATTGACATTTTGGGGAATTTGATATGTTCCTAGATTAATAAGTTCTACACTCATAGTAGAACTGTGTGTTTTACAATTTGTGGGTTTTTAAAATCTGTCTTTAAAATCATAAATATCTTCTAAATTTACAATAGATTTAGGAACAATATTTTCAGATTTAATTTTATCCTCTAGAGAAGATTTCTTCAACTCAAGATTATGTGATTCTTCGTCAATGATAACACTTTCATATGTTCCTTCTGAAGAAAGAAAATTAATTATATCAACATTGTCATTAAATACTTTCCAATTTGTTATGTTATCAGGAACAAAAGGTCGAACAATTAACTCAACAGATAATCTATCTGGAGAAAAAATTTCAAGGGGAATAAGTATAGAAGCTACGTTTGACAATAGATCTGCACTAGCATTTTGCATTCTATATATAGAAATAATATTAAATGCAAAAAAATTGCTATTGAGACCTTGAGCTAATTTCTGATAATGTTTCAAATGACTAGAAATAGAATGAATTTGATTTTTTACCTATTTAACAACGATTTTTAAATCACCTAAGACCAAGATGTCTTGCACATTCATGTTGATTTCTTTCTTTAGAACCTAAATTAATGCCTCATACTCTGCGGTATTATTAGTACACTGGAATTTCAATCTCCATGTTAACATAGTTTTTACACCATCGAGACTGATTAAAATGCAACCTGAACAAACAACATCATTAGATTTAGATCCACCAAAATAAAGTTTCCAAAATGAATAATTTACAAAATTATCTACAAAATTAATTCAACGAGAAAAATCTGTTTGAGAGAAATTTTCAATTTTTGAACTTCGATCTGTAGGTTTGAAAGGTGAAACCTGTGCATTAAAATTTCCAAAATAAGAATCAATAGAATAATTACCAACATTTCTATTAGCAAAAGCTACAGGGTCATTTTCTCTATCTAAATAAGTCACATTATGTTTCATATGTTTTTCTCTGTTGACACAGATCTGATTAGGTTTCCCATTATATGGAAACCAAAAATGAGACCATTCGGTTGAGAAATATCCATGAATTTTTTCAGACCAATCTCAACTTAAAACTAATTCATAAGCATCTAGAATATTAGCAACAATAATATCTATTATTTGAAAAACTTTAGAATTAGATGATAATCTAATTAATACATCCTTCAATTCTCCCAAAACTTTTACCCTTGTTCTATCTAATTGAACAATTTGAATAGTTGATTTATGTGGTTTTGCATTAATTTGAAGACAAACATAATAAGGAATTATATTCAAAGATGCACCTGAATCAACCAAATAATTATGAACATTTTTATTAAAAATTTCTAAAGTGAGAAGAAACGGAGGAGTATGTGACCTTGATCTATCACCTATAAGAATTGAACCAATATCTACTTCCGAAGATAAAGTTTGAACTGTTGAAACTTTTCTTTATTTTTCTATTGTAGTAAATGATGAACCTATTTTCTTAGAGACTCCTAAAGCCTTTAATAAACTATTCTTTTGAGATTTTAGTTTACTTAATTCATAAAGGGAAATGATTTCTCTGGTCTTTTTCATGTCTTCTATAATATCATAATCAAATTTTTCAGGAATAACCAAGCTTTTTGATACTGACTTGTTTTCTACAGGTTATGTATTTGATGGTGTATTAGTTTCAGGATTTGAAGATGTACTTTTACTTTGGGTCTGAGAAGTCAGAGATTCTTCTGTATCATCTTCATCAAAAATTCCATTAATATCCCAAAATACACTAGTATCTTTAACTTCTTCACTGTCCTCTCATTCTTCCTCATCAACATTAACTCCTTCTGAAGTTTGTCCACTGGGTAGAATCTGTGGATTCCTTTTGAAAAATGGCCTGAAAGGTTTATTCGAAACTTCAACTAATTTTCCTTTAACATCAACTATCCCATTTGCTAATGTTTTCATGACTTTTTGTGAATTTTTCGTATCAAAAATATATGTATCTTTCCTTTCATCTTTGACAAGCACTTTCTTGGTTGTTATAGAAGATCTTGAATCTTCACTTGGATATTTAATTGGAATATTAGATATTTCGTTTTCTACATCTAAAGCTTCATGCATTTCTTTAGTCAGAGTATTTTTACTTTCTCTTTTAATAAACATAGCAATGGAAACTGGTAAAGTAGAGGAATAAAATTCAATCTGGATGTCTAAACCAGGCTCGGATGTTTCATGCAATTTATTGAGAAGTTTAAGGAATCTTTGATTGAAATCTTTGATTCTTTCTTTGGGACCCATTCTCATTTTGGATAATTCCACTAATAAAACGGATGAAAATTTATCATCCCCAAATTTCCTAATGAACAAATCCTCAAAAGTATCCCAATTAGTAATGGAATTGGCTTGTAGAGAAAAATACCAAGTAGAAGCTTCTCCTTCGAAACTGTATGGGAAAAGTCTACATACAACATCTTCATGCTCAACGCTTCTCATGTTAACAACTAACATAAATTTGTTGATATGATCATCAATATTTTCTCTTGATTCAAGATTAAATTTTGGTAACCATTTATCTAGATTTTTAGGTAAATCATGTTGATTTCCAGGAACATTGACTACTCTGAGAGTTCTCTAAGGCATTATCAGTACTCCATCCATAGTATTTGGTTGACGAGGAGGTGATGGAGGAGGATATGGAATAGGATATGTATGTAGAGGAGGATTTGAGGGATGATTATTACCAACAATTTTAATTATGGTTTTTCTAATTTGGACATGAACTTGAAAATGAATAGGTTCAATACCTAACCTCTATCTCTGTGCTCTTGTCAGAACACCTAATTCTTGCATGATAGAATCTATAGAATCAGAAGATCCTTGAGATGTTTCTTATTGATTTCTAATCTCTTCTATTTGTTCCTCTATTTGTTGAAACTTCAGAGAACTAAGAAAACTAGAAGAAATATCACTTACAGTTCTACGAATTGGAGATTCAGATTATGTAGCAACAAAAGATATTGTGGGAGAAGTTGATTTGCTTGAATGGTCTTTGGATTTGTTGATTTCTTCAGCCATTTATTATCAGAGTTCTCTCCTTCAAGCGCCAAAATATTTATGGACAAATATGACCATATTCAACATGAAGGAATTCATCTGTTCAGGATCCCAATTATATCCTTATCCATTGTAAATGGTGACTCAGACTGGTTAAGGTCCAGTTACCTAAAACTATCTAATCTATTAAATTAAAAATATATACACCTTCTAATCAATTGAATATTTTTTTACATTTTACTAAATGAAAAACTAACCTACAATATTACACAGATCTTAAACTATATACAAAAGAGAAATTAATTCTAGTTGACATAAAGTTACCTCTATGAAAGAGGATTTTGTTTTCTTTTATAAAGTGAAAATTATGTATAATGAAAGTAAAATAAATTATCTAAAGAAAAATAAAATGATACATATGGATTTCAATGGCCTCCCACCTATTCCAACTAGTTCATTTTGGGAGTTTTCCAGTTTGGCAGTCTTTTCCTAGTTTTCGGGTCCCTGGATTTCGGGGTCGTTTTGAGGCCCTAAACAACGTTTTTAGGGATCTCCATAGTTAAATTGTAATCGCAGTTAGATTTTGATAGAAACATGCGTAGTCCTTGGATATACCTTTCCACTGGGCCATCGTGCGCTTAAAACGAAGATGGTATGCACAAGTTATGACCCGGGGAAGTTGATGTACTAGCTTACCCCAACGGGGCCCACATGACTTTTGGTGCTTCATCTCCTAGGGTTAGGTTTTTGGATGTCTAGGGTTTTGGAATTCACGTTTATTTTAAAAATTCCTTCATAGCCTCATTTTAATCATATTCTTGTGAATGAGCACAATCGTCACATCTCTTCTCAGAGATAAGCGACCACCATTCCAGCAAGCTTGTTTTTCATTGCATTTTACAGTTTCAGCTATTTCCTTATTGAATAGAAACCAGTTTTAATGTACCTCTTTTATTCTGTTTTAAACATATTTTAATAATATGTATTCATTTATTTTTTCTCATAAAATCTGGATCAATGGTATCAAGGTGGTCTGCTCCTTGTCGTTCTTAATGCATGTTCCTAACGAGGTCAGGGTATAAAGAATTAGGTCTCGAACTTGTTTCGCTTGAGGAAAAAATCTCTCACACACCCAAGTGACCTCTCATGGTAGAAGAAAAGAAAGACGAAGGGACAGTAGATCCTTTCAAAATGTTTCTTGAGGAATCCCTCACGCAACAGAGGAACGAGATGATGGAGAGTTTTACGCAAATCCTCCATCAACTATCAACAAACGACACATCTTCCTCGAGAGGAGGTGTTGTCCCCTTCAAGGTATAAATAAACTTTTATATTCCTATATTTGAAGGTCAGATAGACGCAAATTTTGTATAAAAATGGTTGAATCTACTAGAAGGGTATTTTTATGTCCATAAATTTTTGAATAGAGAAAAGATTACTTTTGCGCTCCTCAAAGTCATTCCCTATGTCAAAGATTGGGGGGGAACTTTTTGTGAGAAAAAGGAAATAGAGGAATCCTCATTATTTATAGTCATGGCCACTTGGGAATCCTTCAGGGATGTTATTAAGGAACAATACTACCCTGTTGGAATTTATGACGACTTGTATACAAAGTGGACCACACTACGACAAGAAAGAGACCAAGCAGTGCCAGAGTTCACAAATATCTTCCATAGCTTGCGCACCAAACTGGGTATCAAGGATTCAGAGTGACATATGGTGCTCAAGTATCTTGGTTATCTGCATAGATACATCCATACCGAAATGGAATTTTTGGACATCTCATCCTTGGGCGCAGCCTATTGATATGCCATCAAAATAGATTAGAAGCTCAAACAAAAGAAGTGGAAATTTGGGCCTGGGAACCCCTCACAGCAAAAGCCAGAAAATGGCGGCCACAACCCACAGAAAAAAGGACAGAGAAAAAATGGACAGTATCAGGACAACCAATATAAGCTGCAAGTAAAGAAGGACATCGGAAAGACAAAGAAATATATCGAGAAGTGGTGCGGCTTCCATAAGAGCCCTTGGCATAACACTGTTGATTGTCGCTCAAATCAGTCGTTGGTGGCCGAAGTGAAAGCCTCTGAATCAGATGCAGGTTCCGAATATGATTCAGAACTAGAAAGGGGAAGATGGATCATTGATGCAGAACCCAGTGCCACCGTTGCTACCACCAAGCTCCAACCTGGTGAACCGGATGAGCCAAAAGAAGGCGAGCACCTTTTCCATTCACAGATGTGGGTAAAAGGCACCCTGTTGCACTTCATCGTTGATAACGGTAGCCAGAAGAAACTCATCTCAGCAGAGGTCATCAAGTGGTTGGCCCTATCGATAACACCACACCTGCAAACCTACACCATTGTATGGCTCCGCCAAGGAATCGATCTTCGCATCAGCCAACAGTGTTGATTTTCATACGGCATCAAGCCCTTCAAAGATGAGGTATTGTGTGATGTTGGTCCTCTCGAAGTTTGTAATGTTATTTTGGGCCAACATTATTTATGGAAACGTCATGTTGTATATGAGTCTAAGCCTCGTAGTGTTATTATTACTTTGAACAAGAAATTATACAGGATACCCGAAGCAGTCCCACCTAGTGATATTTCCCTCATCTCTTCCAAACAATGTAGGAAGGTCATCTCTCAGACTGGGAAATTTTTCTTCTTCATGATTCGCTCTCAGAGTGAGCGAAAGATCGCAGCCACATCCAGGGCCTCCACGGCCGATATCTCCACACAATAGAAGCAAGTGGATAAGGTCATGGAAAAATACTCAGATATCTTCTCCTCACCTACCGGGGTACCTCTGCACTGCCAGGTCAAGCATCCCATCGATCTAACCCTTGGTGCACCACTACCCAATGGGCCAGTCTACCGCCACTCTTTGTTAGAAAATGAGGAGATCAAGAGGTAAATCCAAGAACTTATCCACAAGGGGCACATCCATCCCAGCTCATCACCTTGTGGGAGCCCAATCATGCTAGTGCAGAAGAAAGACAGAACCTGGCGACTCTGCATTGATTACTGTGCCCTGACTAAAATCACAGTCCGAAACTGGTACTCGATTCTAGGAATTGATGACCTCCTTGATCATCTCATAGGGGCCAAATAATTCAGTAATATTTATCTGAAGTATGGCTACCACCATGTCCCAATAGGAAAGACAGATGTATGGAAGACCTCCTTCAATTCAAAAGAAGGTCTTTTTGAATGGTTGGTCATGCCTTTTGGCTTGACAAATGCCCCAACAATTTTAATGAGGATGATGGATGATATCCCGTGACCTTTCACCAATACGTTTGTGGTGGTGTATCTAGATGACATCCTCATATACAACAAGACTTAGGTGAAACACTTGCAACATATTCAGCAGCATCTGTACACCCTACGACAACACCAACTATATGAAAACTTGGAAAAATGCTCCTTCGGCATAGATAGGGTCCATTACTTAGGATACATTGTTGACCAACATGGTGTGTATGTGGATATAGCCAAGATCCAGTTCATCTGTGATTGGCCATCCCCAACCAGACTCATTGAGATTCAGAGCTTCTTGGGCCTCGCTAATTTCTATCGCAGGTTCGTGTTGGGATTCTCTCATATTGCATGGACCCTCAGTCGAGTAACCAAGGTTGGTGGTAAGGAAAATTTTATGTGGGGATTGTCCCAAAAACAAGCCTTCGATTATTTGAAGTAACTCTTGTTCTCATCCCCGATACTTTCATTACCATACCTGCAACATCCCTTTGAGATAGAGACAGATGATTCAGACTATGCTGTGGGCATTGTTCTCACTCAACACTATCACCCATTGGCATATCATACTGAGAAACTATCAGATGTTGTTTGTAAGTACCCTACTTACGACAAAGAAATGTACTCCATTTTACAAGCCTACCGCCAGTGGATACATTACATTATTGGAAAAGAGACAATCATACACATTGATCATAAACCACTACAGTTCATGTAGACCCAAGGAAAATTTCAGAATGACTGCCATTAGAAGTGGTCAACATACTTGCATCATTTCCACCTCAACATCAAGTAAAAATAGGAAGTACCAACTGATTTTTTGATTGTCTCAATCGACCTCTAGTCACAACACTCACCACGGTTCTAGACTCTTGCAGCCACAAGACCTCTGAATATCCCCACCTCTATGAAATGGACCCTAACTTCTCCGCCACTTACTAAATGTTGGGCGCAAACTCAGTGGTCACTAATTTCCATCTCTAGGATGGGATGTTGTGTCGTCTAGGCCATCTCTTTGTTCCATCAAGCGAGAACGCGAAGATAATTTTGGAATCTCACTACAATTGAGTGGTAGGACACTTTGGCATTGAAAAGACAGTGGTCATGCTACAGAAACATCTCTACTGGTTAAACATTTGACAATATGTCGGCAAGTATATCAGGTCTTGCACTGCCTGTGCTATTTCCAAACCGACCACTAAGAAACAGGGCCTATACACCCCTCTATCGACTCCTGACAGGTCATGGGAATCCATCTCAATGGACTACATGTTGGTCCTTCCATCCACCAAGAGGGGAAATGACTGTGCTTTTGTGGTTGTTGATCTCTTTTCCAAGATGGCGATTATGGCCACCTTTAAGAAGAGCATCACAAAAGAGGCCACTACCAAGCTCTTCTTTGAAAAAGTATGGGTACCTTTGCCATTGTCTCATATCGGGACATTCGGGTCCTCAACACATTTTGGTCGAGCCTTTGGTCATTGTTGGACACCAGGCTCACCAAATCCACTCCCTTCCACCCCCAAACAGATTGGTCAAATTGAGGTCTTCAATCGAATAATTGTGCATATCCTTCGCATGTACAATTCCAAGAACCCCCACACATGGGATGAGATTCTTCCCTATGTCCAGTACAACTACAACCGAGCCTTGCATAGCTCCATTGGCCACAACCCCTTTTAGGTGGGGTTGGGATTCCACCCATTCGGCCCCATGGATGTTGGACAACCCCTCATGACCACCTCGGTTGACTCATCCCCTACTCCACCTGAAGCTGACAAATCCACCCGATTCATTGAGTGGATCCAACACATCCACTAATAGGTTCAGTATATTTTACATAAGTCCAATGCCAAGTACAAGAAGTGCCATGATCAACATTGGATGCCACATAAGTTTCAGGTGGGCAACAAAGTTTGGTTGCACTTGTAGAAAGAAGGCCTTATAGGGCCCCATAGGAATATTTTTACACTCCATTATGGTTCGTACACCATCACCAAGGTTGTGCATGACAATTATTTTGAGCTCAAGATTCTTTTTTTCCTTGTCATGAACCCAGTATTCAATGTGGCTCACCTTCAGCCATATTTCCCACCATTATTAGACACCTCAGAGATCACAGAGCGATTAACACTAACAGAGCTCAACCCTGAATGCATACAAAAGACATCCAGTGATCATATTGTGGACACAAACGTCAAGGGAACTCGAAAGAAAAGGATCCACCTTTATCGAGTTGTCAAAGCAGGGCAGCTCCTACAGCAAGGCAAGTGGCTCACCTAGGGCCAAATTCAGTAGAAATTTCCTCATCTGATAGGGGAACTCAATGCAATGGATATCGTTACTTCCAAGGGGGTAGGATTGATCCGGATGGATGTTAGTGGCCTCCCACCTATTCTAACTGCTTCATTTTGGCAGTTTTCCAATTTGGCAATTTTTCCCTAGTTTTCGAGTCCCTGACTTTCGGAGTTGTTTTGAGGCCCTCAACAGAGTTTTTAGGGATATACATAGTCAAACTAAATATAGATTTAGATTTTGGAAAAAACATGCGTAGTCCTCATATAAATGTTTCCAACGGGCTATTGTGTGCCTAAAATAGAGATGGTATGCAAAAGTTACGACCTCGAGAAGTTGATGTACTAGCTTACCCCAACGGGGCCCACATGACTTTTGGCGCTTCATCTCCTAGGGCTAGGGTTTTGGATGTATAGGGTTTGGGCATTCATGTTTATTGTAAAAATGTCTTCATATCCTCACTGTAATCATCTTCTTGCGAATGAGCGCAGTTGTCACATCTCTTCTCGAAGATAAGTCGCCACCATTCTACCAAACTTGTTTTCCGCTGCATTTTGCAGTTTCATCTTATTTTCTTATTAAATAAAAACTAGTTTTTCTGTACCTCTGTTATTTTGTGTTAAATATATTTTAATAATTTGTATTCATTTCATTCTTCTCATAAAATCTGGATCAAAAACTAAAAAGAAAAATATAATCATCGGGCCCAAATTCAAATAGTATATGAAACAAAGTAAAAATAAACAATGTTCTAAAAATATACATATTTTAAACTATATACAAAAGAGAAATTACTTCTAGTTGACATAAAAGTTACCTCTATGAAAGAGGATTTTGTTTTCTTTTATAAAGTGAAAAGTATGTATAATGAAAGTAAATTAAATTAACTAAAGAAGAATAAAACTAAAAAGAAAAATATATCATCGGGCCCAAATTCAAATAGTATATGAATCTAAGTAAAAATAAAGAATGTTCTAAAAATATAGATCTTCAAAACAAATGTTTAATTATATCAACTAAAAATGAATTACTAAACTTGTTTAAATAATTAACATGGACTTATAATCCCAACAATAATTCATATACATATTAATCCCTAAAATAATGTGTCAAATAAAAAATGAAATTGATTTAATTTATTAGCAGTAATTAACTAGATCAACCTGTAATATCATCATCACTTAATCCAGATAAAACTTTGATTTCAAAAATAAACAACTCGAATATCATTAATAGTACCAAATATTGATTGCTTGTATTAATATTCAAAGTCATAAGAGATTCAGAATAATGTATCAAAACAGAAACTAGTACAATAGTGTATAAGCTTTGTTCCTTTTCCAAAAACCTAAAAATTCTCCCATCATTGTCTTTCCTTCATTTTTTTATATTGAAGTAATTCAAAAATGAAAATTAACTTCCATAACCATAAACAATAATTCATTTAGAAGGGTAAAATAAAAAATTTGTTTTAATTCCCCAAACTAAATTAACTAAGTATATAAAAATAAAAACTACTAACTGTTCAATTTTAGAATTTTGTCTAGAAACAAATTTTCTCATTTCCCGCATTTTCTAGGACATTCTTTTTACACCTGTAAAAACAAAAGAAAATAAAAACATAACGCGCTTGGCAAGCGCAATGTTAAGGGCGGTCATGGGTATTTGCTGTCTGATTATTGGTTTTTTCTTGCTCCAGGCTCGGCTCTGCTATGCGTTTGGAGGTGCTGGTATAGCTCTGTGCTCCTTGCGCCCTGGTATACCATCCTTCCATGGAGAATTGATGATGGTGCATGCGTTCTCAATTGGCCTCCGCCCTCGTCCCAGCCTGTGTGTATTTCCTGGAGAGCGCTCTGCAACATGTCGAGGAAACGAGGTACGCCTCGCCGTGGTTCTGCTTGGTATGCTCGCAAGGAGTAGCGACAGCGCAGAGAGCAGCTGGAACGTGCTCTGGTCATGGCTACCTCTCTGTTGAAGAAGAAGGCCCGCGCCGAAGAGAAGGCTCTGCTCTCCACCATTGTCTAAAAGGAAATTGGCCGTAGCATCATGGATACTGTCATGTTGGAGGGCAGCACTGAGCAACTGTACCCGGCTTGCATTGTAGAGGAGGACCCGACTCTGGCGGAACTGACGCCAATAGTGGCGCCTTGCGATACAGGGCAGTTTGGCAGGGGGGAGTGCAAGCTCAATCTGGACTTGGATACCGACCCTCCTGGTTGCATCGTGGAAGAGGTTCCTTGGCCGGACCTGGAAGATGTGTTTGATGCTGGACGTGCGAAGGGAAAGGAAGGGTGGCAGGATGACGTGAAGCCTGACCATGGAGGTGGTGACCTACATGGCTTTCTCCTCCGTGAGGAGCACCTGTCCTTGGTGTTCGAGCTCCGAGGCCACATGTCTGACCTGGAGCACCGTGCCCTCATCATGGGCCAGCGACTGGACATGCTCCTTGATGCCTACTCTGGCGCTCCAGCTCGACGAAAGTGTCCCCTCTGTGCGCAGTCTTACGCCATCCCGACCGGCTCCACGTGGATGCCAAATGTAGGCGACATGTCACCAATCACCTAGGTTTTTCATGATTCCATGGCTATTTAATTTTTTGCTTATGTTTTATGTTTTCTTAGACTGTTGGCACCTGTCCTGGTTTCCTCCGGGCAGGACGGGTGCCACTAGTTTACAGTTGTTTTAGCTATGTACCTATGCTGGTTTCTGGTTTCCGGCAGCATTTTGGTTTACTAAGACTCTTGACTTGTACACTCTGATACAGTTTTTTGATAATATATTATAGCAGGACCCTCCCTTTTTTATTTAAAAAAAAAATAAAATAAATAAAAAATAAAATATAAAAATGAAAATTAGAGTTGCTACATAATTTGAAATTTTGTAGCTACTCTTTTACTAACTAAAATTAATGAAATAGAAATCTAAAATAAAAAAATACTAAACTCATACCAATAACCAAAATATTTTAACACTGAGTATTACTCGGAATGGTCTTGAAATCAGAATTAACAAAAATATCTTTCTTTTTATCTTCTTTGAACCCTGGAACTTGTCTTCTTTGGCTATCGATCAAAGATGTATTCTCTGATCTAAGGAGTTGATTTTCTAATTCCAAATCAATTATATTATCCTGTAACATTGGAACCACTGAATAATATTTATCCTTCCAGAAGGAAACCTTCATATTGGGACCAGTTTCAATTATTTCCTTTTCCTTTTCTTTAACAAGATTTTCAATTGGTTCATGTGAAGAAACATGTTGTGGGGAAGATACTTCCTAGTTCGTAACCAAATTTTCATCCTCAACCTAGATAGGATAACTAGCTTTCGAGGTTTTCCTTAACTTGTTTCTAAACATTCTTGACATTTTTCTTCCTTGCCTCTTTTTCATAAAATCAACAAGATTAATGGAATCATCATTTTTTTTGGTAATAGGTGGGTCGCATTCGAAAGCAAGCGAGGAAACTACGGTTTGCTTGGAAGCTTCAAAAGAAACCTGAGGTGCTTCACTAAAACACACGATTTCAGACTAAGGTTAAACTTGACAGTCTGACTATGAGTAACCCTCACGATGTTTTGCTGAGGAGAAGAAGCATGAGGATAAGGCATAATTAAATCTTCTATAGTATCGGGGCTTTCCTCTCGAGAACGATGAAAATGTGAACTTGCTTCAAAATTAACCTGAAATTGATTTCTTTTCACAAACGTTTGCCAAGAATTACCATTCTATTATAACTCAAATTCGATCACAATTCTCACTAAACCGTGATGAAAGACATTTCTTTCTGAATTGAGACTCTTTCTCTGATAGAAATGTGCCATTTTAGACAGGATTTTAAGCAAGAATACAGGCATGTTCAACTTATAATCCATGAAGACCATTAAAATTTAGAAGTGATAAATAAATAAAAGGCTATATTTTCCCTCACATGTGATAAACCCCTTAATAACTATTAACAGAAAATGTCATTTTTCTTTAATTCAGGATATGGGCATACCTTTATAACTGTGTTTTCATTCGGGAGAAACCAGAATTTCAGACCAAGGAATCTCCTTCACCCTTTTGGTTTTAGACCAACATTCTCCTTTTAATGGAAATTTAGTAGCTCTGGATATTATTTCATCATCTAGATGAAATTCTATATCACCAATTTTGGCGCGTTCACCATTAAAAGTTCGTTTGAAATCTTTGGTAACCTACATGTTATGACCATTAAACATGCGCATAAAATTTAACCATCCAACCTTCTCAAAAGTTGGAATATAATCTTCTTGAGATTCAATAAGATCAAAAATGTGTTCTACTCTATAAATCATTCCCATATTGACAAAAGTTTACCACACTATAGTTCAGAAAACCCTCATAAACGAAAAGTAACAGACCCTCGCTTGCAAATGAATGAAAACCGAGTTTCAATTCTTGAAGAAAAACCTTATTTCGAGGAAGAGACAACATAGGTAATAACTCATGAATACAGAGATACAACTCAATGCTATACGTGGATGCAAATTAGTGCACTTCGGTAAAAGAGTATTGTTCATATGCAGGTTGAAAGGACCCTAAATTAATGTTACATTAACTTCAATTCAATTTATGATGATCGGATCAAGCCTGATGTACCACTACAAGATCTTAGACAACTATTTGTAGATCGTGGATATCAAAATTATGAGAGACTAGAGGATAAGTAGGATTTCAATAGATTATTATCGGTCATGGTTTAGAACATTTGTTTTAAAATCGAAAATAGATCAAAAATTGTATCTTGTCAAATAGTGTAGCTCTTTGAAATATATATAAATGAGAAGAAATCATAAGGAATATGTGAGATAAAAACATTTAAAAACCAACATTTTCATCAAATCCTTTATCATCCAAAACAAAAAATCTTATTAATGATTGAATGAAACTCATAGAAGTTAGGAGTATATCCAAAATTGTCAAAACTGAAACGAAAAAAAAAAAAAAAATATGTAAAAAAAAAGGGTCCCAAATATTTGTTTATAATATAGAATTTGGGAGGTTGTTGTATTTTAAAACAAGGTTCTAGGAGGTTTTCATAGAAACCATTAAAGGATTCACCCCTGTAGGTTCATCATAGGGTGTCCCATGAAGCCCCATGTGTTTTTCAACCTCGTCCAACTAGGCCTTGTACAATTTAAAATCGCAGACCGGAGTTGGTTAAGGGTGGTCGTATTGTTGCAATGAGTATTTAGGAACAGATCAAGACAACATCGGTAAGGTCTCACAATATGAGTAATATACATCTTGAGGATATTTTGGCTTCATCACCAGGTTTCTTGATTTTTTTTTTGTTAAGTAGATATTGTAGTTTCCTGCAACCAACAAATATGTTGTGTTCAGGAGGGTTTAGCAGTTATTGTTACAACCATAGTGATATTTGTATTGTTTATATTTAGGTTATCATACCATAATAAAGATGCCATGGTTATATTCTCAATTATTTGTGTAATGGATGCATGTTATATGTTTAACAATATTCCTATCTATGAGACATATGCAAATTGTTTGTAAGACTTTCCAACAGACCTAATGCAAAGTGTTTGACAAAATTTACACTAAGAAAAGAAATACTTGGATCACAAACATATTATTTATGTCCATCCTAGTTGGGTACATTACAGTGGTATCAGAGCTAGTTATGGTTCCATCCTATAACTTCATCGATGCCTAGGAGGAAAGGGCGTGGAGGAAAAACCACTCAAAAGTCACTAAAAAGAGAAATAGAATCCAACCAAATAGAGTCAAAAGGAGAAATAGGAGGAAGCATGGGAGACGACCATAATGGAGTTATACTCCAAATATTAAAATATATGGTCAAGGGACAAAATGATGCATCCCAAAGACAAACAAATACCACAAGGTTCCAACAATAGACCCTTGAGGTGATCACACAACTGGTGGGCCAACCAGGAAATATGAATGGTGCAAATGAAGGAGGACCTAGTAGATCCCATTGGGGTGACATGATACACACGAAGAGTAGAAATAACCATACCCCATAACATAGCGGGAGCCTAAGGATTCCTAGACCCCTATTACCAACATTCTTGGCAGGACAACCTACAGGACCATAGGAGAAACTAGATCATAATCTTGATGTTAGATGAAGATATCCAGGAGAAATTGTGTTATCTAGACTTCCACACCCTCAAGTAGAGGAACTGACCTAGAGAGTGGAACAGAGTAGCCCAGAGTCAACAAAAATTTGACCTCATGCACAAGGTGGGTAGGTTGACTATCCAAACTTTCGACAGATCTACCAAGTGCATAGCCAAATCATGGGTGCAGAAGTTGGACACTTACCTCCAACTTAAACCAATGAACGAGGCAGAAGAAATTAAGTATGCCACCCTTCACTTAGAAGGAGAATATCACGAGTGGTGGTACTTTGGGCTGGTGACATTAGGACATGCCAGCATCACTTCATATGCATAATTCACTTAGATTTTGATCGACAGGTTTGAATATAAGGACCCTGAGATACACTTCGAGGAGTTGGTATAGTTGAGATAGACAAGTACACTAGATGCACACATATCAGATTTTCAAGGGATGGAAATAATGGTGACATATATTTCTCTGTAGCGGTTGGTGATGTTGTTCACAAAGGGTCTAGTTGAACCCTTGAGGGGATGGATGAATGCCATTAGACTAGCCATACTACATGATTCCATCATGAAGACTCAGAATATGGTGGACACAACATCCAATATGGCACTAGTGAAACAATATATCCCACAAAAGGGTCAGGTGATGAATCCTCCCCAGAAGACATGGATGGGGAAGGACAGGATGGATGAGGATACTCAGAGAGAAATGAGGAGGAATAATCTTTGCTATAGCTGCAAATAATATTGGGATTCGGGCCAATGATGCATGGGAAAATGTAAGGTCCATTATATTGAGGTACTCTCTGACAAAGAAGATGCCAGTGAGGAAGAGACCACACCCAGGGTGATGGAAAGAGTAGTGGTATAAAACCACAATTGAGATTACAGAGAAAGCGTCATTGCAAGAAGGGTTCAAGGAAGTAACTATTGCTACACTTTCAGGAGTCCCTAGGTATTATACTTTCAGGATTAGAGGAATTTTACAAGGACAGAGGGTTATTTCTCTGATCGATGGAGGGGCCACACATGATTTCATAGACACAACATTGGTGGCTAGGAGACACATTCCTATGGAGGAATTCAAAGAATTTGAGGTGTTGGTAGCATATGGGTACAATATGATTTGTACTCATAGGATTCGAAGATTGTATGTGACATTGGAAAATTATACATTGACCAATGAATTTTATGTGGTGGACTTAGCAGACACAAATATGGTGTTGGGAGTACAATGGTTATATTCCCTTGGATATTTCAAAATGAATTATCATATTATGAGAATGGAATTCATAGACCAAGGGGGTCAACGAGTGATTCTAATAGTTATGTCATCAAGAGAACCCAATATCGTTTTCAATAAACATATGGAAGTTATCTTCAGACATGGTGATGTGACATGTGCAGTAGAATGTTTGATCACCCAACAAAAACCATCCTAGGATCAACAGAACTATCATGTGGACATACAGGAGCTACTTGGGAAACATGATAAGATGTTTGGGCCACTACCAGTAGGGAGACCACCAGAAAAATGATTTGAGCATGTCATCAAGTTAGAAGAAGGGGAAAACCCCATAATCACCACACCTTACAAGAACCCAAAGAAGTTTAAGGATGAGATTGAGAAATCCATAAAGGAGTTGTTGGAAATGGAATATATTAGGCCTAGTTCTAGCCCATTTTCATGTTCAGTGGTATTGGTCAAGAAGAAGGATCGCACCATGAACATATGCATAAACTACAGAGAATTGAACAATAAAACCATCAAGAATCGATACCCATTACCCAGGATCAATGAGTTTCTTGATGAGCTACATGGGGAAGTGTATTTCTAGAAGATTGATCTCCAATCAGGTTATCATCAGATTAGGGTCAAAGAGGAAGATATCCATAAGACAGGTTTCAGATGCCACTATGGGAACTGTGATTTTTTAGTCATGCCCTTCGGGCTTACTAACACACCCTCCACCTTCAAGTCATGTATGAACCACATCTTCAATGGCAGTTGTTATCCACAATTTTGGTCATCGTGATGATGTTATGATGATGGAAAATCAAGCTCTTCACTAAGAATACTTTCCT
>ML776912.1:435170-453643 GCA_009831015.1 Picea engelmannii | reverse complement strand
GCTTACGGATTAATCCTGAAACAACAGTTGAGGAACTTCTTACTGGTTTTTGTTGATGATATTATTATCTACATCAAGATGTGGGAGGAACATCTAAAGCATGTCGATGAAATCCTCACCATCATGGAGGAGTAGTCTCTTTTTTCCAAGGAGGAAAAATGTGATTTTGGGTTGACATAAATCCTTTATTTGGGGCATGTGATTTGTGTTGAAGGAGTAAAGGTGCATCATGAGAATATATGGAAAACATTATATTGGACCACTCCCATATCACTCGCATATATGTGAGGATTATTTTGGATATGTAGCTACTATAGCAACTTTATGAAAGGATTTTCACAATTGGGTGCACCATTGACAGACCTCACAAATAAGGTGGAGTTCTAGTGGTCAAAAGATGCACAGGAAGAATTTGACAGAATGAATAGGGTGATGATCTCTTTCCCAGTATTATCACTCCTATATTTCACGCAGCCTTTTGTATTGGAGTGTGACACATCCAGTGAGGGACTAGGAGTGGTATTGATGAAAAATCAACACCGAATAGCTTTCGAGAGAAGAAAGCTAAGAGGGCCAGAGAATCTCTATTTGTTCTATGATAAGGACATGTTGGACATCATGGAAGCATTGGCCAAGTTCAAATAGTACCTGGTAGGAGGAATATTTATGGTTAGGACTGACCATAAAATCTTGAGATATTTCTTGGAATAGCGAGACTTGAATAAAAGGAAACATAAATGGGTGAGTAAGGTGTAGGAATATGATTTTTACATTGAGTATGTAAAGGGGAAGAAGAACACATGTTGGCCCTTGACCAAGTTTTGAGGATCCTTGGTCATGTGTGACCTATTTTTGGGACTTCAACAAGATGTCGAAGGCTGAGTGCAAGACGAAGCGGAGATCGCGGGATCTTGACCCATTTTAGGACCGTTTTTGGGATTTGGGATTATGTAACGGGTATGTGAATGTCGACCCATGGGTTTACCCATGCTTAGGCCTATTTTGTATGTATAAATAGATGCTAAGGCGATGTAGTGAGAAACAAATGGCTAAGTGCTAGAGTTGGATCTATGTGATCAAGAGTTGTAAGTTCTTTGTGCATACTGTGTGAGGCTTACAAGGCTAGTGCAAGTAACTGTAAGAGACTGTGTGAAGGCTTGGTGCTATACCCTAGCTAGAAGAAGGAGGATATGGAAAAGTGTGCGCATATCTCCTGTCTTATGTGGAGTATAAATTGGATGCTATGTGCCTGTAAGAAGCTTTATCAAAGATAATAAAGAAGAGAAGAGTTGGTGGGCGTAGCCCCAGGGTGGGGGTGAACCAGGTACATGTTGTGTTCCTCTTCTTTGTGCGATGTATTGATGTGTTTATTTTATTAGTGCTTTAATATAGATGAATGATCTCTTGATGCTTAGTGCTTAATATTATGGATGGATGTTAGCTCTGACTAATATACATATGCTTAGTGCTTGAATATGCTATATTCGATACGTTTCGTCATGCTAAGTGTTGCTAGATGCTAGATCTGAATGAATATTGTGATACTTTGTAATTAGGGTTTAACTTCGTTGTAACTAAGACTAGATATTGATGAATGTTAACTACTGAGTGCTTTGTCAAGTGTTAGAATCACAGATCTGTGTCCTAGCTAAGGTTGCAGACATTTGAGTCCTAAAAACCACCCCTGCCTCTACCTCGGGTGAGACTTCATATGCTTCATAGGTGTTTCCGAAAGGGTTGGTAGTTAGTGTTTTTTTGGTGCTTTGTTGTAGAATTGAACCCTGGGTCTACCCCTGTGCCAACAAATGGTTCTATTGCCGAGACTTGAAACTGTGATTGATGGGAACTGAGGAAAAAGAAGCTTTGTGCGAAAATTTGACCTGAAACTGTGAAAGCTTTGTGCATAGATATGTCGCCCTAGTGCACAGTATTATACTTGATCTGTGAAGCTCCATGCCAAGAAGGTTCATATCCAAAGAAAAGAGGTAATATTTGCAAGCTTTGTGCTATGATAAAGGTAAGAATAGTGAAAAGTTTTAGATTTGAAAGCTTTGTGATCTGCTGAAAATAAGATTAGTGGAAATTTTTGTTTCTAAAGTATGGATCTAGGTATGTTTGATAAGAATTGTACTAGCTTGAAAACTAGGGAACTGATAGATGAAATAAGATTTGATATGAGTAGATTTGATAAGAATAATGAAGGATATGTTATACCTATGCATAGAGAGAATGTTTGGACTAACAAATGGATGTAGGATCCTAGAAAGAATTTTTTGCAGGTTAGATACCATGATCCTAGTGTGTAGTACAGGAAAGGTTGGGGATCATTTAAGAGAAAGAGAGGATTAACCCTTTATTACAGTTGCAGAAAACTGGGACATCTGGCTAAGGAATGCCCTGGAAGAAGACCTAGTTGCCTCTATTGCAAATCTATGGACCATGAAGTTTTGGATTTCCCTAGAATGATTGCTAAGGTTGAAAGGATGAATATGAGACAAGAAGACCACGAGAAAAGTAAATCAACTGAGATTATGGAAGAACCCCAGAAAGAATCAAAAAAAGTATTGCTACAGATGAAATAAACCCTGAATGACCACCGACATATCAGCTTATCAGAGATCTTCAAAGAAAAATAATTCATTGAATTAAGAATAGGAGACTTCAACATTGATTGTTTTTTGTATGAGGAAACATAGGTGAATATTATGACAGAACGAACTTGGGAAATTCTAGGAAATCCTGCTATGATTCCTTCATTGGGAGGAATAGGATTATTCAGAGGAAAGTTGATAACCCTATGTGGAAGACTTACTCAAATATCTATGAATACCAATAGAACTTCGACAGAGGAAGAATTTGAAGTTGTCAAATTTATTGAGAACAATGCTCCATTTGCTATGTTACTAGGAAAACCTTGGATTGAAGGAGATCAAGCCAGAAGAAAAGAAGAAGAAATCTTAGAGCGGAAGAAGCAAGAGTTGAAAGATTTCATGACTAGGAAGATCGCACACTTGATTGAAGAACAAGAGAACCAAGAAAAGCTATTTAAGACCAAAGACTTGGATGTCGAAGTAGGAATAACACTAGAAGATTCGTAGAATACTAAAGTACCTATTCTAGATACAGATGAAGTATTACCCCTGATTTCTAGGAAAGAATCTCACCAGCGCGAAGTTACTCTACCGAAAGAAGATAAGAATCAGAATGGAAAAAGGAATATCGAAATGAAGATCACCGGAAATAAGGCTATAAAACTAAGTAAGAAGAGAGCAAAGATCGAAAAGTCACTGAAGGTTCCAGAGGGGACTTCGCAGAAGGGAAATTTGCAAAATTGGAACTTCGTCGGGATATCGGAACAACGTCACATGGAACTTCACCAGGGCGATGCAATATATCCATTAGGGACAATATAATTGTTAGACCAATGGCCCAAACGGGTAGAAAGGCAATTATGATCAGAAAGTTCACCACTAGACCGTTGGGACTGCGCCATAACAGACAAAACTGAGTTAATGAAGCCTTCTCAACCATTGCAAGAGATTTGTTGCCAAGTTATCTATTTATCCTATCTCACCACGCAATGAGAACACTTTTGCTAACTGTGAATCTAAGCCCGCATACTAGTTGATTTCACATAGTGATCATTGCATTATTACCAGTCATCCCATTGCATTGAGCGGTTACTCTTCGAACCCGAGATATTCAACCACGAGCATGCATGTCGGACGAGCTTATCACTACAGAGAAAATTGTCAAAGAAGTTCTCATTGACCTAATGACTTAAAGGGTAATGTCTACAAGTATTCAAGTGTCATCGACGAGAGGTATGCAATCCTCTTCATCGAATGCTCGCAGAGCCGGATCATCCTTACCATCAGTAGAAAAGAGAACCAAACACAGAGATGACCTAGAAAATGTGAAGCTGATCCCAACTATATTTCCCGATTACATCCCACCTCTGGCTGATGCAGTGAGTCGAGATAATGTGCCAAGATATTTCGAGTGATCCATGATTACTGTGTACCTCCCAAAAGGGATACACGCAGTTTGAGAACAGCAGGACAAGATCACAGCACTGAATTTCAGTGACTTCAACCTCGGAGATCGCAAGAAATACAGTATGCTCAGCCCGTATAAATACCTGATCAGGGCGAAGGGGAAGAACTCAAATATAATCCCCCAACCGTGGATGATGAACCTCGCGCAGTCCACCCTATTAAATGTAATGAAAATTCCACACTTTGAAAGGCACCAGGAACTGAACGCTTGTGTCAAGTTATTTCTTTCATGTTACCATGGAATCTACTTATTTCTATACCAACGTATTACAGTCGATCCAACATTGATCCATAGGTTCACAGGATCAAGTATGCAAGGAACCGCCCATGGTAATTCTATCTAGGAAAAGCTATAGATCGTGCGCTAGCACAAAAGATCAAGGATACATACGACGATGTTGAAAAGGGAATGCGTGGTTACAAGGTATCCTCCATCCAGAATGGCACAGTGCACCTAGCCTTCCAGTTAATAGTCAGAAAGTTAGTAAGGAAGCACAAACCTACACAGGTCACAGGATTTTTCGTTGACCTCGCAAGGAAGTGGGTGGAAGGCTTACAGATGAATTGGGTGAAGTACCTCATTAATCATATGGAAATAAAATTTTGGCGAAGCATAGGATCAGGGCTACGAGTTTCACTTTAGCTAGCTCCTGATCCTCATCGCCTTTGTTGCCTGGGAGATGCCAGAAGGTGCGACCTTCCCAGATATTGAACCATTTGAGCTGCTTGCTGTGAAGTTCACTACCCTCTGGAACTTGAGTGATATGAACAAATAGTGGCAGTCAAACTTTGTTTTTCACACCTATTACCTACAGCTGAAGAGATCCATCAAAGTTGAACCTTGCATGACTCTGAAAACCCTACAGAGGTTCCAACCCCTAATGAAGTTCTGTGTAGATTGACACTTCATCTACATTACAGCGCAAGCCGATGAAAATAAGGAGAAGCTTCAGTCATACTACAAAATCATGGAAGAGGACCTTGAGGAGATCACCAAGGACTAGTCCACGGACCTCCTTATTCCCGCAGACCCTGCAGAGATGTCTAACCCTGACAGCCCAAAGACCACGCATAAAGAACATGATACACCTAGGCCCAACAGAATGAAGAAGAGGAAAGAGGTCCAATATTTAAGAAGTGACTTAGGAAATACTACTTCAATATCACCTGACTGAGGGGGTGATGATGAAGTAGAAGAATTAAATGGCAAAGGAGTTGAACAAAATCCAAGCGAAGTAACACCACCCATAGACGAGGTTGATACCCTGAACAAGAGGAATGTTTCTCCCTTGAAACCTTATTCTCGGAAGAAATTAAAAGCCACCGTGACCAAGATGAAGACTGTGCTTACTGCCGATGATTTCGACTTCATCGTCGTAGCTCTCAATGACGCTTCCCTGGAAATCGTGGAGAAATAATAAGCCAAGCAGGAGGAAATGTACGATAGAATTGAGGTTGAACTCCGAGGGGTACATTAGGCCCTTCAATCCATCCACGCAGTCTCCATTGTGCCCCTGCCATCAGGAGAACCATATTTTGGAGATGAGCCATCCCAACTCCATCGACTAGCTGGTGCGGTCGAAGCTCACCTTCTTCGTGCACAAGAAGAAACAGAACAAGCCACCCAGGCCTTGAAGCAAGTGCAAGGTGTAATCATAGAAAAACACAGATTTTTAGAGCAGGAGAAGGTTTCTCTCATGCATCCAAGTAGAGAAGCTTGCAGAATCTATCCAGCAGCTACAACAACGAATCACAGACTTAGAGCTCTGCACAGTGGCCAACACCCTGCATGATGTGAGGGATCAAAGAGAAAAAATTGCTCGAAGCGCAGTTGAGAGAATAACGGCCTTTTCCATGGAATGTAAGAAACTCATTGATCGTAGTGCCTATACCTACGAGCAACTCACTGAGAATCTAGAACTAAAGGCACTGGAGCTGCAACTCGAAGAGAAAAGTATCAAACAGAAATGATATAGGCGTAGATGAAGCCCCTGTCAGTTGTGGAAAGAATGAAGTGATCCCAGGAGCAGCACACTGCCCAGCAGCAGGTCCACACTATCTAGAGAAAATTCATGGAAGTGACTCAGAGGCTCCAACCCGTACACAATAAGGCTTACCAAATGTTCACCGAGATCAAAGGTTGAGGAGCGGAGTTGGAGTAAGTCGTCACTGCAGCTGAACAATGCCTAGAAGGACCTATCAAAAAAGAAGTGATACAAGAGTCCGTTGAATAAGATGTCATGGCACAGCAACAAGTCAAAGCATATTGAGCCAAGATTGAGGCTTTTGAAGCAGAACTAGTCAGATCAGAGTGACTCGGGGTGAGTCACAGGTGAGTGTTGGGGGCATGTTGGCCATTGACCAAGTTTTGAGGATCCTTAGTCATGTGTGACCTATTTTTGGGACTTCGACAGGTTGTTGAAGGCGAAGCGGAGATCGCAGGATCTCGGCCCCTTTTAGGGCCCTTTTTGGGATTTGGGATTATGTAATGTATGTATAAATATATGCTAAGGCAATGTAGTGAGAAACGAATGGCTAAGTGCTAGAGTTGGATCTGTGTGATCAATATTTGTAAGTTTTGTGTGCATAATGTGTGAGGCTTGCAAGGCTAGTGCAAGTAACTGTAAGAGACTGTTTGAAGGCTTGGTGCTATACCCTAGCTAGAAGAAGGAGGATCTGGCGGAGTGCGCACAGATCTCCTATCTTATGCGGAGTAGAACTTGGATGCTATGTGCCTGTAAGAAGCTTGACCAAAGATAATAAAGAAGAGAAGAGTTGGTGGACGTAGCCCCAGAGTGGGGGTGAACCACGTACATGTTGTGTTTCTTTTCCTTGTGCAATGTATTGATATGTTTATGTGTTTATTTTCTTAGTTCTTTAATATAGATTAATGATCTGTTGATGATTAATTCTTAATATTATGGATGGATGTTATCTCTGACTGATATACATATGCTTAGTGCTTGAATATTCTAGATTTGATCTGTTTCATCGTGCTAAGTGTTGTTAGATGCTAGATCTGAATGAATGTTGTGATACTCTGTAATTAGGGTTTAACTACATTGTAACTAAGATTGGATATTGATTAATGTTAACTTCTGAGTGCTCTTTCAAGTGTTAGAATCACAGATCCGTGTCCCAGCGAAGGTTGCATAAATTTGAGTCCTGCAAACCACCCCTGCCTCTACCTCAGGTGAGACTTCATCTACTTCACAGGTGTTTCCAAAAGGGCTAGTAGTTAGGGTTTTGTTGGTACGTTGTTGTAGCATTGAACCCTGGGTCTGCCCCTGTGCCAACAACAAAATTTATGAAACCTTATCTAGGAGACCTCCAACCTTCTCCATGACATAGATCTCTATGGATTGGAAGTCCATTATTTTAGTTGAGTACTCCAAGAATACATTCACCTATGAGCTTATGGAGGGTATTATCTAGGATGACAGGTACAGGGTAGTGGATTACATCATATACTACAAGGAGAGGGTCTATCTCAATCCTGAGTCCACACTCAAGGATAAGATCATGACGATAGTTCATGATGCACCATTGGAAGGGAACTCAGGGTATCTAAAGACTTACAAGTAGGTGAGGAAGAGATTCTCTTGGAAGGGTCTCAAGGAGGAAGTGATTTTGTATTTTAGAGAGTGCATGACTCGTCAGAAGAACAAGTCAAAGCTTACACATCCTCCATATTTTCTTCGTCCATTATCAATGCCCGAGCAAAAATGGGAAATCATTTCCTTGGATTTCATTACAGGGTTGTTGAAGGTACATGGTAGAGACTATATCTACAGGGTAGTGGATAGATTGAATAAATATGCACACTTATTTTCAATTCCTTCTGAGTACAATGCATCTCAGGTAACAGATCTATTCTTCAGGGAGGTGTTCATACTACATGGTTTTCCGAGGAAAATAGTCAGTCACCAGGATAGTAGATTTCTCAACGCGTTTTAGTAGGAGTTGTTCAGGTTATCCAGGACAAAGTTGACACCTAGTACCATTTACCACCCCCAGATAGATGGGTAGAACAGGATAGTACAAAAGTGGGTTGAAGGGTACTTGAGGAACTATGTATCAAGGTATCATAGGGAATGGGTAAAGTGGTTGCATCTCAGGGAACATTGCTACAACAAAACTCATCACTTGTCCATTGGGATGATCCCATTCAGGGCATTGTATGGCTATAATGTCCCATCAATCATGGATTTGGATTTTGGGGAGAGAAGGGCCCCCAAGGACAAAGATTGGTTACAGGAGAGTCAGGAAATCTTGAGAGTCATGAAAGAGAACTTGTGGACTACTCAGAATCAGTAGAATATGTATGCATACAAGCACCAGGTGGAACACAACTTTGAGGTTGGGGACTTAGTCTTCCTCAGGTTGCAGCCATACAGACAATATTCTCTTAAGAAGAGTGGTGTAGAGAAGATATATCCACACTTATATGGACCTTACAAGGTGAGCAGGAGATTCAAAGGGGTAGCATATGAATTGGAGTGTCTAGAGAATAGAAATATCCACAATGTCTTCCATGTGTCATCCCTCGAGAAGGAATCGGGACAACAAGTCACTTCCTTGGCAAATGTTCCTCCACTAGATGAGGAATAGAAGTTGGTCTTGACTCCTTAGAGGATTTTTTATGTCAGGGAAAGGAGGCTAAGGAGAAGAGTTATTTGAGAGTACATGGTCATATGGATAGGTTTACCCTTAGAAGATGTTACTTGGGAAGGAGAACAGATCTTGCAACACCCCGATTTGGAATTGTTTGAGGAAAATAAATCTTGGGAAGGGAGGACTGTAATGTCCCCTTCCAATTGATCATGATGGAGGATGACTAAGTAGCCTATACAAATATCATAGGCTATAGTCAGTAGAAAAAGGGAGTCAAGGGGATTTATTTAGTGTCACCGGGTTAAAACATGACAAAGTATTAAAGTGACATTAAATAAAAATAATTAATTAATTACTTAAACATTGAAAAGTGATTTTTAATGTTTAAAGTAAATATTGGAGGGAAAATAAGAGAAGGGTTTGATTTGGTCAAATGGGGAGAGATATAGAAGGAGCATAGGAAGAATAAAAGGAGGGGTATCCCCTCACTTTGACATTATTATTTGATATCGTGTTGATGCTCTCTTTGAGAAAAACAATTGTTAGGGTTTGGAAAATACCTTTCAATTCAGTCTAGTTTCAATGGTGCAATATCCACCCTAGTTAAACAAGGAGGATCCATCTGGGGTCCTCACGTGAGTTTATTATGGATTTTGGCTTTATCCTGGAAGGAGCTTTGGAGTTCTATCGTATTGTGTAGGGGATTTGTGGAATTTTGTGGAGGAGGTCGATCATAGAGTCTTCCTGTGTCAAAAGGGTTGCAGAGAAGTCGTGAAAGGAGTCATCCCCGTAGGTTGAGTACAGCGTGTCCCATGAGGCCCTACATGTTTTCCACACTCATCCCGTGAGGCCCTCTTGTGGGCGCTAAAATATTCAGTGGTGTTGCTTCAGTACATGTGTGCGTGCACATTTACCTTCGTAACACTAGTGTGTTTAAGACCCAGGGTTCGTTTGGAGCATGTCCTTCATTATTCTACTCCACCCGCTTGTTTTATCTAATTGCCTTGAACACTTCTAGTACTTTCTAGGGCTCCACATAGGTTCTATGCATCAAGGGAAATCTTAAATTCCCTAGCCATCTCATCCTCTAGATGCCCCACATCTTCATAT
This sequence comes from Picea engelmannii, assembly GCA_009831015.1. NCBI lineage: Eukaryota > Viridiplantae > Streptophyta > Pinopsida > Pinales > Pinaceae > Picea > Picea engelmannii. The sequence continues at coordinate 443,861 of ML776912.1, read as the reverse complement.
GCTACTCGCAGTAATCATTCTAGATGATATCCTAGTGATTATTTTCTTGCTTATGGCGGCTTCTTCTTGATTTCCAGCGCTATTGAAAAAACTTGGACCGACGTGACCTTGACCACCTTTAGACTTGGCACATTGCTTTAGCAAAAATTGGTATGATGCACACAATATGGCATTCTTTCGCACATCTCCTTAGGTGCCCACAAAACTACTAGATAAGTGCACACAACTTTTGTTTGTGTGTGCATGCAAAAATGGACCCAAAAATTTGGGTGAAAACAGGCCCCTGACTCATCCTTGAGCCAGAGGATTCATAGTCCTTAGGGAAGAGTATGAGAAAGAGGGAATCATTTTTGTGCAGGACAGTTGTGATTGCGTCCTACACAACAAACTAGGACTTTCGGGGGTGTGTGCATGGAAGTGTGTCTGCCTTAAGAGAGAGCATCATTCGTTGTTTGTCATGTTGTTTGGGGGCTATTGGGTTGAGTAGGAAGTATCAGCCGACGAAATCCTAGGGTTTCTAGAAGAGGTTTCAGGATGGGATCGTAGGGATAAAATGAATGGGAAGACCAACCAGGGGTTAGACCATCTTGCGTGGTCCTAGGGCAGAAGAAGATCATATGTGGGTAAGGAGGGGGGTGGGTGAATCTCTAAGAAAGGGATCATTTGAATAGTGAAGGTGATGAAGCATGGTGCAAAAGGAAGCAACAATGGATGTAAGGTGGAGCAGGGTGACTGTGAGAGAAATAAATTGAATGTTCAGAAAGTGGGGAATCACACCAACGATATGGGAAAATTTGGATGAGGGAGGAGGGACCTTTGGGGTTGCTTGGTTGAGAGGATAAGAAAACCTTGAAGGATAACTGGTTAAGGAACACCATGTGGATAAAGTTGGGGAAACACAACGATAAGTTGTTTAAACAATGTGAGGGCTAGGGGTTTGGGATTAGGAATATATAGGCGGGAGGGGGGGATATGAATTGGGGAAGAGGTATGGTGGGAAGGGTGAGAATGAGTGATGATAAAAAATATGAAGGACATGAAGATCCAAAATTTAGATCGACCGTACTATAGAGGTTTATTGGAGAATGTGAAAATATGCCTGATTTGTGATTTGGGGCATACGTGAACGACTTATCTAGGACTGTTGGAATTTGGAGGATTGGAAGGAATATGAAAATGGATCAATATCCATGTGACCCATACTGAATGATCCTTCCATAATACGTGGGAAAGGACATGGCCATAATTTGAAATTTTGATTATCTGTCTTTGGCTATAAATGGAAGGATCTCCCCTGTGAAGTTAAATTGCTTGTACTATCAAAAGAAAAGTTAAACTTATGCCAACTAGGAACTATGGGAAACATTGTACAATCTATACTAATATGAATGCATTTATCTGTAAAGGCTGACAAAAACATTAACTGGCAGTTGACCCTTGGGGGCCATAGTACACTTTCAACCTACTGCCATTAATGAGACCTTTGAGTGGTTGTCCTTGTAAAGTTTCCAGCATGGAGGCACCTGCTTCAGTGATGTATACCAGTTGGAATGGGACTAACCAATGCATACATAACTTACTTAGATGCTGGAAATATTTGTCGTCGTATAATAGAACTAGAGATTCTGGCTACAGGATGTTTTGGCAAATGTCACAGTCATGTCAGGCCTTATGTATATATTTTTCCATGACTTGGATGAAACCTACCATTATACAGTCTTCCTTGAGTTCCATAGACTCATCCAAACTATGTTGGAGGGACTTATCACTGGTCATGTGAGTTTCCAATGCAACTTGGAGGCTAGGAACCACAAACTCTAGTGGCATGATCGTTTCCTTCCCATATACTAACCTAAATGGTGTATTCTTAGTCAACCTTTTTCATGTGGTTCGGTAATACCGTATAAATGCGGGGATATGTTGATCCTAGTCATCATGCTACACATTAAAAACTTTGGTTAAGGGATGCTCTAAAATTTTATTGAAATATTCAACTGTACCATTAGCTTGAGGATGATATGGGATGCTCTTCTACGGATGGATCATGAACTCCTAAATCAACTGTTGGATAGTCTCGTTTAGAAAGTGTAAGCCTTGGTAACTCATCAATATCCATGGACATTCAAATCTAGTGATAATATTTTAAAAAATGAAGCACGTCACAGTCTCGGCTGTACAATCCTTGACTGGTGTGGCTTCAATCCATTTTGTCAGATAATTTGTTGTAGTGATAATGTAATGCATGCCAGTGCACCATGCGAATAGATTGATAGGTCCAACAAAGTCGATGGCCCATTTGTTGAAGGGTTCTAGTGTAGTCATGAGGATGAGGGGGATCTCATCTTGTCGGTAGGGATTTCCCACCCGTTCACATACATCACAATGCTTGTAGTAATTCTTAGCATCAATGAAGAGACAGGGCCACTAGAGTCTTGCATATAGAACCTTGTGCGTTGTGTCCTTGTTGGCGTAATGGCCCCCAAAAAATCCTTCATGTGCCTCATATAGGATGGAATATAATTCATGGACCAAAGAACAACGACGTAGGATTCCATCCACCCCCAATTTATACAACTTCCCAACAAACAATTGGTATTCAACACTGTGGGTCACTAGTTGGTGACGTTATGCCAGAGTGTATTCCCTGGGAGATTTTCGAGAAATAAATAATTCATATATTTCGGCTATTTGATATGGGATGGCTTCAATGTAGAATATTTTTGCATCAAGAATCTCTTTGTCAAGACTATTAGCAAACTCCCCCGTCTCAATGTGGGATAGATGATCTGACCCCGCATTGTGTTTTCCTGGTTTTACTACAATCTCAAAGTCAAATTCTTGAAATAAGAGAAACCACCAACAGATGAGGCCACCCAACACTGGATTTTTGACTATATAATTGAGGGAAAAATGATCAGCGAATAATTTGAAGATGGACCCCAGCGAGTAGTGGTAGAAGTTTTGCAAGGCATATACCATAGCCAATACTTCTCGCTCGATAGTATTATAATTACACTCAACATCAGATAGTTTTCGCCTATAAAAATATATAGGGTGATCAATACTTCCTTCCCTTGGATGAGCCAGGATGTCACCTAGTGCAATGGATGAAGCATCGACATGAACATGGAAGATCTTGGACCAATCTAGGAAAATCAAAATGGGTATTGTCACTAGTTTTTCCTTCGGGGTATCAAAATCCTGCTGACATTTTGATGTCCATTCATATTTAATATCCTTGCAAAACAATATTTCTAATGGGGTCGTGGTCTAAGAATAATTCTAAATGAACGGTCTGTCGTATCATGTATGTCCCAACATTGCACACATTCCTCGAATTGAAGTAGGGGCTACCATATCTAGGATGGCGACTATCTTGGTTGGGTTGAATAGCAATTAGTATTTACATACAACATGACTAAGAATATACCAAAGGGAGTATAGAATATGCACTTCTTCAAATTCAAAGAGATATGCAGTTGGCGGAAACGATCGAGCATGAGCCAGAGATATTTTATATGGTCTTTTACTAGACTAAACATGGTCCAATCATCCAAGCATACCTCCAGAAACTTATGGATAAACTCCTTGAATGTTGCTACCACTATCCGAGAAAAACCTGTTGGATTATTTTTCATTCTGAAGGGCATGATTGTATATGCAAAGGACTCCCATTTGGTTGTGAAGGTGGTCTTGGCCTAGTCCTCCTCTGTAATCTAAACTTGATGATATATGGAGAATACATCCATGAAGGAATAGGATTCCCTGCCTCCAACATTCTCTAGCACCTTGTCTATGAATGGAGTTGGAAAAGGGTCATGGATACAGGCTATGTTGAGGCTCTATAGGTCGATGCATATTAAAATCTCTCCTGGTTGAATGACCATGGGACTGATCCAGTTAGATTCTTCGACATGGACAATGATCCTAGCTTCCAACATGCGATCGAGTTCCTTTCAAACTCTTTCTTTGTATATAGGATTCATATGGTAGAGTATTCTCTTGACTGGCTTGGCGTCATGTTTAAGTTGGATCTTCATTGATCCAGAATCGAATCTAGGAGCTTCATGGGGCTCAAAAAGGCCTAAAAAACAAATTTCTCAAAATGGATTCAAAACATACGTGTGCATATGCCTCGTCGATACGAACCCAACACAACTTTAACGGGCTCAAAGAGACACCTTATGCTCAAGTTATGGCGATCTGTTCATTTTTCCAAACATGCAAAAAAAATGATGATTGTACAATTCATACAGTCCATACAGTGCCACGTGGCATCTGACTGTATAGGCCATATGGACATACAATTGATGTGTAAGGCACAGTAAAATCTAATGTGGAATCTTCTAGAGGTGACACGTGGTAGGGTGACTAGGCGTACAGACGTTGACGAATTGTACGGACTATACAATCATCATTTTTTTTCCTGTTTGGAAAAACGAACAGATCGCCATAACTTGAGAATATGACGTCTGTTTGATCCCGTTCAAGTTGTGTTGGGTTTGTATCGATGAGACATACACACACGTCCATTTTGAATCCATTTTGAGAACTTTTATTTTTAGGCCTTTCTGAGCCCCGATCTTGCTAGCACAGTAGACAAATCCTTCATGTGCCTCATATAGGATGGAATCTCATTCATGGACCAAATCACAATGACGTAGGATTCCACACGCCCCCAATTTATACAACTTCCTGACAAACAATTGGTATTCAACACTGCGGGTCACTAGTTGGCAACGCTATGTCGGAGTGTATTCCGTGGGAGCTTGTCGGGAAATAAAGAATGCATCTATTTCGGCCATTTTGATATGGGATGGATTCAATGTAGAAGATTTTTTCATTGGGAATATATTCATCGAGACTATTAGCAGCCTCCCCCGTCTCAATGTGGGATAGATGATTCGACCCCGCATTGTGTTTTCCTAGTTTTACTACAATCTCAAAGTCAAATTCCTGAAATAAGAGCAACCACCGACAGATGAGGCCACCCAACACTGTCTTGTTGACTAGATACTTGATGGAAAAATGATCGATGAATAATTTGAAGATCTACCCCAGGGAGTAGTGGCAGAATTTTTGCAGGGCATATACCATAGCCAAGACTTCTTGCTTGATGGTAGTATAATTACGCTCAACATCAAATAGTTTTCGTCTATAAAAATAGATAGGATGATCAATACTTCCCTCCCTTGGATGGGCCAAGATGACACCTACTGCAATGGATGAAGCATCGACATGAACATGGAATATCCTGGACCAATCTATGAAAATCAAAATGGGTATTGTCACTAGATTTTCCTTCAGGGTATCGAAATCCTGCTGACATTTTGATGTCCATTCATATTTAATATCCTTGCAAAACAATATTTCTAATGGGGTCATGATTTGTGCATAATTCTAAATGAACGGTCTGTAGTATCATGTATGTCCCAATGTTGCACACATTCCTCGGACTGAAGTAGGGGCTACCATATCTAGGATGGCGACTATCTTGGTTGGGTCGACTAGAAATTCGTCTTTTCATACAACATGACTCAGAATATATTAAAGGGAGTATAGAAGATGCACTTCTTCAAATTCAAAGAGATATACAATTGGCGGCAGTGATCGAGCATGAGTCGGAGAGATTTTATATGGTATTTTACTAGACTGAACACAGTCCAATAGTCCAAGCATACCTCCTCAAACTTATGGATAAACTCCTTGAATGTTTCTACCACTATCCGAGAAAACATTGTTGGGTTATTTTTCATTCTGAAGGGCATGATTGTATATGCAAAGGACCCCCATTTGGTTGTGAAGGTGGTCTTGGACTAGTCCTCCTCTGTAATTTGAACTTGATGATATCTAGAGAATCCATCCATGAAGGAATAGATTTCCATGCCTCCAACATTCTCTAGCACCTTGTCTATGAATGGAATTGGAAAAGGGTCATGGATATAGGCTGTGTTGAGGCTCTGCAGGTCAACGCATATCAAAATCTCTCCTAGTTGAATGACCATGGGACTAATCCAATCAGATTCTTTGACATGGACAATGATCTTGGTGTCCAACATACGATCAAGTTCCTTTTGCGCTATTTATTTGTATATAGGATTCAAATGATAAGGTCTTCTCTTGACTGGCTTGGCGTCATGTTTAAGTTGTATCTTCATTGATCCAGAATAAGATCCAGGAGCTTGATGGGGCTTAGAAAGGCCTAAAAATCAAAGTTCTCAGAATGGCTTCAAAATGTAGGTGTGCATAGGCCTCGTCGATATGAACCCAACGCAATTTTAATGGGCTCAAACAGACGTCGTATGCTCAAGTTATGGGGATCTATTCATTTTTTCAAACAGACAAAACAAATGGTGATTGTATAGTACGTACAATGCATGTGGAATTTAATTGTACATGCTGTATGAACGTACATATGATGTGGTAGGCACAGCCAGTGCTGACGTGGAATCTTCTGGAGGTGACATGTGGAAGGATGACTAGGCATATGGATGCTTACGAACTATATAGTCATCATTGTTTTTGCATGTTTGGCAAAATGAACAGATCGCCATAGCTTGATCATACGACGTCTATTCGATCCCATTAAAGTTTCATTTGTTTCGTATCTACGAGACCTATGCACACATCTGTTTTGAAGCTATTCTGAGAACTTTGATTTTTAGGCCTCTCTGAGCCCCATCAAGCTCCTGGATCTGATTTTGGATCACTAATATATATTGTGCCACCTGAACTTTCTCCTGGTTCACTAATATATATTTTGTTTTGTTGCTTGGTATTTTTGTAAGGTGGGGTAGTGGGGTGGCACATAGCCCCATTGTCGGCATATTTCACACCATTTCGACTATCCAGAGGGAAATGGACCTGACTCGTTAGTCGCCACATAATTCGGAAGGACCGGGCACTCGTCTCATCGATTCCCTTCTGAGCTACATGTAGTGAACCACACATGTTCACACATGAATTTAGGTTTTTCCATATCTTACAACTAGATTTTTAGGTTGGCGAGTTGTGACTGGAACTGCGTCAACCCGGTCAATGTTTTTGTGCCTCTGGGTGTGGCTTCCAAAGGCATCGCGATCTTGGCTACCTCATCCAGAGTCATCACCTTTTGTTGGGCGAGCGGGACACAGATGTGGGGTAGCGACCCCACAATGAACCATTCTCTGTGTTGCATGCTCTGGATATGGATTGTCAACCTATCCAATGATATTTTGAACTATTGTTCATAGTCCCAGACGGTCTCTCCTTCGTTTTTCTTGATTTTCTTGATATATGTAATGCATTGGGATTATGACTTCAGATTTTGAAATTCCTGAAGCATATCCTGCTTGATCTTCACCAGGGACATTGCCTATTTTGCTAGCGCAATAGACCTATATTTCATGTACCACGTTAGGGCCCAATCCTTGAACGTAGTCTCCAATTGCACTATCTTAGCATCCTCGTCTATAACTCTTTTTATACACTAGATCACCTCACAAGTGAACCAATGTTGTTCGAAATCATCCTTACTCATTCCATGGAACATGAGAAATATCAGCATACTATCTTGATTGGCCATCTTGTGACCAAGGTTAGTTCCACTCTTCGGATTGTTGTTCTCTAGATCCCTCCACACCACTATTACTTGGGGTAAAGCATTGTTGACTTCACCTTCTCCTTCAATCGTGTCATCATTTCTTTCCTCTTCTACTCTATCTTCAACGTTAACCTATTAATTATTCGTTGTTTTTTCTTCTTGATTAAAAATGCACAAGGGGGGTGGAACAAAGGGGGGGGTAAGACCATCTTCTCCTGAAATTTCTTATGAGGGGACCCAAAGAGTCATCTATTTATAGTCACGCAAGACCATCCAAAATTATCAGTTAGTATCCCCCACCACTAGGGGAGCCTCCATCTTCCTTCATGTTTGGTGCATCCACATTGTGTGCCTTCTCCTCCTGATCAAACAGTGCACCACCATTGTGCGCTCCTACCTTTGGGATGATCCACGTACTTCCACTACGCAAATAATATCCTAGTTTGATCTGTGCATTGCCACCTTGCACAGAGTCAGTTTCTCCTTTGATCACGTGACTTCTCTGTGCACTTCTCATTGGGATTCTTAGTGTACCGCCACTACACTGAGAGCCAAAATCTTGTCGGATTGGCACCCCATCGTACTATGTGACAACTCCTTTTCTTGTCAGTGTGTGACTGTGTGACAATTCCTCTTTTGATTCCACTGATGCACCACAACTTTGTGCTCATGCACCATACATGTGTGATCTTCCTCTTCTCAAGGTTGTGGAAAACTGCAACAACCAAAGGGTATGAGATTCATCACCTAGGCCCTCACTACCACTACTATCACTATTGGTATCTTTGATTCCAAGCCTATTCACATGCGAGGTCTCACTTATGCTCCACTCTGGCACAACATCCTCTCCCACACCAATGCATATTCTAAAATTCTTCTTCATTCTGGGCCTGACACCTCAGTGATGCGCACCCTCAACTAACTCTTCATGATTTTTCCGCGACTCTCTCCCCCTCACCTCAAATCTTCTTGCATATCTTTCGTCTCTTTTTCTCTTCTGATCTTCTAGGTCCATTCCAGTCCTTACCTCGTCTCAACAACTTCTTGGATCCTCCTTACTAGATCCATCCTCTGTCTTTTTTTCCCCCACCTTTTCCAACCCCCCCCCC
>ML776912.1:398820-422209 GCA_009831015.1 Picea engelmannii | reverse complement strand
ATTTCATTTTAGTTTTTGTTTTATTGTTTTGTATGTTTGTTTTTTGTTTTGTTTTGTATTTTATATGTTTTATTTTTTATATTTTGTTTTTTTATATTTGTTTTATTATATGTGTTTTATTATGTACGTTTATTATAATTTGTTTTACATTTTAATTTGTTTTATTACTTTTTTGTTATATGCTTTATTATGTTTTGTTTTTTTATGTTTTTTATTTTAATATTTGTTTTATTAAATATTAATTAATAAAAAACTAACCTAGTTACTAAACTAACTTAGCTATTAATTAATTAATTAATTATTAACTAGTTTAGCCTAGTTTAACTACACTAACTTTATTGCTAACCTTTGTTAATCTATCACTGTTTTTTCCCTAAGTTTGGATTATGCAAATGTAGGGATGCAGATGGTGGGATAATGGAGGATGATGTCATGAGGTGACAGGGTATGTCAGAAAATGATGAATGGTAAGTGATGGGAGTTGGGACCAATAGATTCCTGCCACGTAGAGATAGGGGCTCGCCAGAGAAAAATTCCATTCCAGACCCCCCCCCCTTCCGTTAAAGACAGACCAGTCAAGGGGGTCCGAAATTCAATCTCAGTCGTTGATGAAAGCGCTAGTGCTTCAGCCATTTAGATGTGTGCCTTAGTTATCTCCGATTCCAGACCCCCCCCCCCCCACCATTAAAAGAAGAACAGTCAAGGGGGTCCGGAATCCACTGTCAGTCATTGATCTACGCGCCACTAGATCGACTGTCGATCTAAGTGCATTCTTTATTCTCCAGGCGCGAATGCGGAAAAAACTTAAGCTTTAGTGCTTTTTTGTGGGTTTTGTGCGCTGCTTCCCTTGCTTTTGTCTTCATGGGGTTAGGAAAAAAACACTCAGCGTCAATGACCGTGAATTTTCTTTTCTTTTCCTTGAAAATAATTTGCAGAGATGAAATATTATTTGCAAGCCTATACACCCAGAGTGAAAAATTTCCAATCAGCAGATGATCCTATGAATTATAGGGTTATAACACAAGCTGTGACCACACTCTCCCGCTATCCAACGGTCCTGATCTCCTCTCTCACAAACTGGGATTTCATGTTTCGCGACTTTGGAGATTGGCTTACCACTGTTTCCCCGATTATCGATTTCCTGATATTCAATTTCTAGATGAACAGTTGGGATCCATCCTTCGATCAATGGTTGTGATCCTTTCTCAAACTTGGACTTCGCGAGTTGTGAGTCAGCGAAATGTTGACTTCTCACCACACGTCCCTTCTAGATGGATGGCTCGGATCAAATCATGGCTTCGCGTATCGAGTATTTGGATGTGATTCAACCCTGACTCTTCTGATCCCCTAACTCCCGAAAGTGTTAGATCAACGATCCACAATCTCTCGTGATCTGACGGTCCAGATCCTTTCTCACGAATCAGGTCTTTCCCGATCCCCAATTTCCCGAAATTCACCTGCGTCAAATCAACGGTCTGCAATCCTTCGTGATCCAATGACTATGATCGAATCGTGAGTTCCTGTTTCACGAGTCATTGCAACTCTTTCCTTGGAATTTCCTGATGTGTGAATCAACAAAATGCTAATCTTCTGCCACATGTCCTTCCCAGCACCAATGGCTAGGATAAACTCCACTCATTCCCTTGCAAATCTTTCGAAGTTCGAATCCTCAAAATCTCGGATCTGCTTCCATTTGTCTACCCTGACGATGGACGGTTCCGATGATTTCGGAACTTCAGGACTTGGAAAAGTCCATTCTCCTGTATAATTTTAAAGGATTTAACTCTCCTGCACCTTTCCTTGATCCAACGGCTTTTGGTCTGCACTTAGATATAAAGGACCAGATTTGATCTCCTCCTGCGCGCTCTTCTAATTGTCTGGATGTGAATTACCATGGTCCAGATATCTCACAGTGATCGATCCAATGGTCACTACTACTCCTCCTCGTGAGCTTTCATTTTCTTCCCTAACTTGGAATATTTTAGATGTTCTGAAGGCCTCGGACCTCGATCTACCTCCTGTGAACCCTGATATATGGGTCTCTACTTACACTTTCCTTCTGGAGCTTATGAACTTGAAACAAGTTCGCCTCTTAGACCTCATCTGTGCTCTTAAAAAGCGCTTATCTCTTCTGAGCCTAGTTTTTAGGGGATTTTGAATTCCCACATACTCTTGCATTAATCTGCTCGCATCAGATCGACGGTCCATGACCTTCCTTGATACAACGGTCCAAATCACATCACAACTTCAGGTTTTGGAATTTTAGTTGTGCCAATGTCCAGATCTCTCGATGTGCGAATCCCTGATATCGCCAATATGACGGTCAAGGAGGGTCCCGATATATCCTTAGATCTATGGTCCAGATCACATCGCAACTTCGGGTTTCGGAAGTTTAGTCGCACCAACGTGAGAATCTCCCGACGTGTGAATCATCGATCTCGCCAATCCGATGGTCAAGGAGGGTCCTGATAGATCCTATATCTACGGTCCAGATCACATCACAACTTCGGTCTTCGAGAGTTTAGTCGCACCAACGTGCGAATCTCCCGATGTGATAATTTGGGAAGACTGAAGGAGTCGAGGCATTAACGCATGCGCCCCTTCTTCGAATCTAACCATCACGACAGACCCTAGGTTATCCCAAAAAGACATCATCTGTTCATATTCTAAATGAAAGGATATTCCCTTTCGATACTTGAACCTTACTATTCTTCCTGAGCTCTGTTGGCTCCGAAGGACTTAAGAGTTTTGCACTCTTTCTTTTGAACGTAACGCTTGGAATCATTCTTCCGCGCACTCCTTACGTTCATTCCTCAACTCTAGGACTTAAGATGGTCTCGGTCTATTCCCACCTTACAGAGACTCGATGCATACCTTCACTACCTCTCATGAGCTTATTAGACTCAGTCCTCGCAGTGATTGCGGGGTTCAACCTCTGCAATGAAGGAAGTACTCATGCGACTCTAGGACGGTGATGAAATTATCTGGGAAAGTGCTTCCGAGGAATTAAACTAGAGCATAAGTAAATCAAGAAGATATGAAAGTTCTCAAGGAACGAACACATACTTCTAACTTAATCATTCAATACATAAACCATTATAGGCATATAAATACAAGTCATGCATTCATTATTTCCAATTCAAATCACAAGTCATAAAAACACTTATCAGAACCATAAGGCATGATGTGACTGCTGAGAGGGGTGCTTGTTTCCACCCAACCATAGGCTCAGTCACTCCCAATGTATTTATTACTGTCCACCCCCGATCTTAGGCCACGATGCTTTGAGATTCAATCTCTCACTTCCATCTCAACGGAAGTTAGGGACGAAGGTTACTCTCCTTCTCCCTATACAGGAATATATGAGGATGAAGGTTACTCTCCTTCTCCCTATACAGGAATAGATGAGGACAAAGGTTACTCTCCTTCTCCTGACTCGGTCTCTATTATTTGTGATCATAATTGACTTTCGCTTTCAATCCTTCCTTGGACCTAAGAGTTTTCGCTCTTGTCTCTGGACTCTTCACAGGCCCTCCCCTTGCCCACACCACGCTTCCTTTCTTTCCTTGCTCAGAAATATTGTGTGTGGCTCAAAATCCCAGTCTGTGGTCAGGTTCGAAAGCCTTATAGATGGGTATTCTGCCCCATCCCCTCATTAATGCTTGAGAAGGCCTTCCCACCTACCAACCTGACTGTAATTCATTTCGGGTCAGAGGGTTGTTCTGATCTTGAATAATTAAAACCAGCATAGTACTGGTTCGGTGGAGGTTAACGCAACCATTCTAGTTCCCCTCCACCATATTTTCATTAGAAATCATGGGCTCTCTTAGCACATCCACTTCTCAACAGTCATGCAACACGTTTCCATTATCTATTAAAATAATGGGATTTACATTCATCGACCTTCATACAAAGGTCCACCAAATCAAACATTCACACTTTGATTTTTCCATAGTTCATGGCCAATAAATTTATATTTACAGACTGGGGGGAAAAGGGTGTTACAATTCCCTTCCCCTTAAAGGAATCACTGTCCTCGATGTTCTATCTATCAACATGATAGGTATGTACAGAAGTAAAAAAAATTGGATATGTATGTCTCATGGCATCTTCCATTTCCCACATAGCTTCATCCGGGCCAAAGTGTTTCCATTGCACCTTGACCTATGCAATGGTTTGGTTCCTGAGTGATGTTTCCTTCTTATCTAGTATGCATTGGGGTTCTAGCAGGAAGTCTCCCTCCGATTCCACCTGGATCATAGACCAGTCAATTATATGATTAGCATCATGTACATATTTCTTCAATAATGAAACATGGAAAACATTATGTGCCTTTACTGTGGGAGGAAGTGTTATCCTATAGGCTACAGGTCCCACTCTATCTAATACTTCAAAGGGTCCACAATACAGAGGTGCCAACTTGGCATAGGTTCCCATTCTCAGAGAACTCTTCCAGGGTCTAACTCTGAGATAGACATGGTCTCTGTCTTTGAAGTCTCGGGGAGTTCTCTTTTTGTCGGAATAAATTTTATGTCGGTCCTGAGCAATTTTCAGATTTTTCCTTATCTGCACCACTTATTGTTCCATTTATTTCAACATATCGGGTCTGATTGTAATTCTGTCCACTGGATTACTCTAGTTGATTGGAATCTTGCACTGTCTACCATAGAGAACTTCAAAAGGGCTCATATTCAAGTATTCCTGATAATCGTTGTTGTAGGCAAACTCTACCAATGGTAGGTAGTCTTCCCACTTCTTAGGTTGATGCATTACATGCATCCTTAGCATGTCCTCTACTATTTGGTTTACTCTTTCTATCTGTCCATCGGTTTGAGGGTGATAAGCAGTGTTGAATAGTAATTTTGTCTCTAGACCGGCCATTAGGGATTTCCAAAAACTTGAAGTGAACTTGGTATCTCGAGCAGATACAATTTTCTTGGGCATGCCATGCAGTCTAAATATCTCCTTCATGAATATGTTGGCAATATCTATGGCCTTGCAAGTTGATTTGACAGGTATGAAATGAGAAGACTTACTCAGTTTTTCCACCATGACCATGATGGCATCATTTTTCTTGGTCAACTTTGGTAATCCAGTGATGAAATCCATGGAGATGGTTTCCCATTTCCATTCTGGGATCGGTAGGGGCTATAATAATCATGTTGGATGTCAGTGCTCTTCCTTAACTTGTTGGCATTCTAGGCATGTAGCTAGATATTTAGCTATGTCCTTCTTTAACCCAGGCCAATAGAATTGTTTCTTAGTGGTCGTGATCATCTTCTAATATTTTGGGTGACCAGTATATGGTCTCTTATGAATTTCATCCATTATGAACCTCTTCACGTCGTCACAGTTTAGAATATACAATTTGTTTCTGTAAGTCAGTATCCCTTCCTCGAGCATTTGGTAGCCTTCGTACTTTAGTCCTGTAGGATCTCGTCTTAGGTATGAGGTCACAGTCTTGAAGAATGCATCTGTCTTTTGTGCATTTCTGATTCTTTCCCTGACATCCATTTCACAGGTGCTTACTGCTTCCAGATGAATCATTTTTATACTTCTGCTAAGGGAATCGACCACCCTATTTTCCTTTCCGTTGATGTGTTTGATTTCGAAATCAAACTCACTAAGAAGATCCATCCACCTAGCTTGACTAGAATTAAGCTTTGGTTGATCAGATAGGTGCCTCAACCCACAATGGTCTATCATAAGAACAAATCTCCTTCTCGGGAGGTAGTGCCTCCACATTTTTAAAGCATGTACTATGGCAGCCAACTTTAGGTCATGGGTCACATAATTGATCTCATGCTCGTTTAATTTTTGGGACGCGTAGCAAATTACACATCCCTCTTGCATAAGGACTCCTCTGAGTCCTTCCTTGCAGGAATATGTACACACGAGGAAATCATTATCCGGGTTTGAAATATTCAGCATGGGTGCATGGGTCAAGAGGTATTTCAGTTCCTGAAATATTTCTTCAAATTTTGATGTCCAAATGAATTTGATCCTCTTTTTCTAAAGGGCAGTGATTGGATAGCCAATCTTGGAAAATCCTTCTATGAACCTTCTATAGTATCCTACTAAGACCATGAAGGATCAGTTGTCTGATACATCCTTTGGGGTAGTCCATTCCATAATAGATCTGATCTTATCGGGGTCCACTGCCACCCCTTCCTTAGAAATGACATGGCCTAAATAATGGACTTGCTTCTGAAAGAAGTCACACTTGCTAAACTTAGCGTAGAGATGATGCTCTCTTAGTATTTGAAGTATGATTCTAAGATGTTCTTCGTGCTCATCCCTATTCTTGGAATATATTAGGATATCATCAATGAAAACCAATACAAATTTATACAGAAATATGCTGAGTACATTTTTCATCAAGCACATAAAAGTGGTGGGGGCATTGGTTAAACCAAATGGCACCACCACGAATTCATAGTGACCATACCTCATTCTGAAGGTTGTTTTGTGGATTTCTTCATCCTTAATCCGAACTTGGTGGTATCCAGTCCTTAAATCGACCTTCGAGAATATGGAAGCACCTCCCAATTCATCGAAAATGTCATCAATTCTTGGTAAGGGGTACCTGTTCTTTATGGTTGTCTTATTAAGTTGTCTATAATCTATGCACAGTCAGTGTAGAAAGTTTAATACAAATTATGTATTGCCTAGATTCTCCTGATCTAACACTTATATGCCATTGTTAAATACAGAATCACTTCTACAAATATTCTTGCGGAATTTAAAACACGATTGTCAATTGCAATATCAAGAAGAAAGATCAATCACACATAACACAGATGTTTTACCGGGAAAGCATAAAGCTAAAAACCCCACTATCATATATTATGTATATAGCATGGATCATGAAACAGTCTCATACAAAACTCTAATCCAAGAGCTCTCAGTACAATATACAATCGTCTCACACTATCATACAAAAATTGAAAAAATCATGTGCCAATTTACTGCTTTCAGACAGCCTGCCTCCTCTGCGCAATCCCTACTAATGGAAATCCCTGCAATGAATGAATTCCTCTTGCCTAGGCTGCGCAATCCTCATGGGAACATCCAATGTGTGTGTGGTTGCATGAGTGCACTCACTAATGTCACAATTGATAGTCAAACTATCCCTTTCACATGTAATCTCAACTGGGTATCCACTGAATCTGACATGCATGTAGTTAACAGTGGTAAATCTTCAGTTGCATGTGAGAACACTGATTGTGAATTAATTAATAATTAATTCACTGATCTCTCACTAGTGTAAGTTCAGTTACAACTAGTACAACTGAGATTAACTCACTTAACTGAGTTAAACTACTTTACAACTCACATAACTACACATATAACTCTGTTACAACTTTGAATCACTCAGTTACAACTATTTCGACTTGCATGTCCCACTAGTCAACCTTTGAACTCGAATTTCCTATAGCTAACTGATTTTCCACTTCAGTTAACAATTTCCAAGTGCTCATTGAGAATAGACTAATATTTATTGTCCAACTATTATTAAGGGATAATAATAGTCGACATACATCTATAAATATAATTTTCTCACCATCTATAAATAGACATCATCTATAAATAGAATTTTCTCATCATCTAAAAATAGACTTCCTCCTAAAAATAGCCTGAGGCTCCAGCCTAGTGTAGGTGCATAATTTTCACTAGGATCTTCTTGTTGAATCTCAACACTCCCTCTCAACAAGAAAGGGATTATCCTTCACCCCAATCCTGTCTCTATGGTATTTGAATTTTCTCCTGGTGAGCGCCTTCATCAGAATGTCTGTATCATGATCTTCCATAGGAATGTACTAAAGCAACATGATCTTCTGCTACACACAATATCTGATATGATGATACTGGATATCGATATGCTTAGATCTATCATGAAACACGAGATTAATCAAGAGTTTAATGCAACTCTGATTATCACAATGAATCACTGTCATATCAAAATGAGAACCAAACAAACCAACCAAGATCTTTCTCATCCAGATAGCCTCACATGCAGCTTGAATCGCTGCCATGTATTCTACTTCCACTGAATTGAGTGCCACAGATCTATGTTTCCTGTTGTACCAAGAAACATTTGTAGATCCGATACTAAATATCCCCCCTGATGTGCTCTTTCTATCCGTTGGGTTGCCCGCCCAATCTGCATCCGTGAAGCCATGCAACTTCACCTCATCCATCTATCTGTACCATAAGCCACACTCAGATGTGTCCCTTAGGTATCTCAGGACATGCTTACCCACCTTCCAAAAGAGTTTGGTAGGCTTAACCATCGCTTGACTCAACTAGTTAACCGCATATCAAATGTTTGGTCTCGTGTTCACTAGATACATTAGCGAACCCACTAACTGTCAATAGATACATTAGTGAACCCACTAACTGTCGATAGACAGTAGCATCCACTACCTCTCTAGAAGTAGCATCCTCTTTCTTCCACTTTCCTGGAAGAGGAGTATCCATGAGTTTGCATCCCTCCATGTGAAACTTACCTAGTATCTCCCTTGCATACTTGCCTTGAGACAAAAAAAGTTCACCATCTCGCTGCCATATTTCTAATACAAGGAAATAATGAAGGAGGCCCATATCCTTCATCTCGAACTCCTTTGCAAGGTCCTCCCTGCATGAGTGTATAAATTTCTCATCACCAGATAGTATTAAATCATAAACATAAAGAACAATGATTAAAATCTTACCCTCCACCATAATTTGGTATAGGTTTGCATCCACTTCACTTTTGGTAAAGCCCAGTCTGGTGAAATAGCTTCCTATCCGACTGTACCAAGCATGAGGTGCTTGATTTAGCTCATTTATGATGTATGGCTCTACATGAGTGGCTTCCTCCACTCCATGAACCTCCTCATGTGGCCGATCCACATCTTGAGACTCATCTTTGGGAACCAACAATTCCTCCTCTGCATGCAAGTCTAGATCCCTCTCAAGCGACAACCGCATGGCTTTCCCCTCATCAAATTTTATATCGTGGCGCATAACAGACATCTTACTATTAAGAAAATATAGACGATAATTATGAGGTGTTTCTGTGTACCCCAAAAATATCCCAACTTCACCAGTCAGCTCCAACTTCTTCCTAGCATTCTTGGTCACATGCACATAAACAGATGAGACGAAAATATTAAAATGAGAAACATTAGGTTTCTTACCAGTGAAAGCTTCTTCAAGTGTACTCATGCCAAGTACTCTATGAGGACAACGGTTTTGCACATAAACCACAATGTTGCATGCTTCCGCCCACAAATGCATTGGTAGGCCCTGATCATGCAACATCGCTCATGTTGCACCCACGATCATTCTGTTCTTCCTCTCCACGACCCCATTTTGTTGTGGGTTATGAGGCACTATGAGTTCTCTTCGAATTCCTTCTTTGATGCAAAATTCTTTGAATTCGTTAGAGATGTATTCTCCACCATTATCGCTCCTCGGAGCCTTCACTTGCTTCCCCGAATCTTTCTCCACCAATGCTTTAAACTCACAGAACTTTGATAATGTTGATCCTTCTTCTGCATGAAGAAGATCCAACATTTACGAGAAAATTCATCAACAAAAATAACATAATACTTATGTTTTGTTGTTGAAGCAACCAAGAATGGTCCACACACGTCTGTGTGAATTCTCTCCAGGATCACCGAAGCATGGTTCTCCTTTTCATGAAAGGTGGACTTTACATACTTCCCCGTGGTGCAACCCTTGCACTGATCTAACTGAGCAAGTGTTCTCATTGGAAGTACAACAGATATTTGTTGCATTATTTTCAAGGCTCCATGATGAAGATGGCCCAATCACCTGTGCCATAATTTGCCCTCATCCTAGATCAAAACTTTTTTTTCCTTGCCTATCATGGCAACGCAACCATCTACCTATAGCTTGTAGACATTCTTAACTCGAATCCCTATCTTCTTGAATTGACCCATTTTTTTATGTCACAGGAAGGATTTTCCATCGCTGAAAACAACATCATAGCCTCTATCCTCCAACATTGCGACTGAGACCAAGTTTTTCTTTAGACCTGGAACATGCATAGCATCTTTCAATTGAAATGGTTTACCTGACTCCCTATGAAAGTTAATGGTACCAATGCCAGTCACATTGTATCGTCCATCGTCGCCCATCTCTATATGCATTTTGAGATCTCTCTCCTCCACGTCACTGAAAATCTCCTTATCTCCCATCACGTGGAAGGAAGCGCTACTATCCAAATACCACACCGATCCTAATGCACTTGACGCCATGCATGCGATTAAGGAGAATTCAAGTTCAAATTGTGAGGCAAGGGCCTCACCAGCTATAGCTCCAACAACCTTCTTGTTCTTCATTTTCCGCGGATAGTTAGTAGCGAGATGCCCATGTTCATGATAGTGAAAACACTTCACTTTGGACAAATCCATCTTCTTGCCTTTAGACTCGGATTTTGAATGGAATTTCTTCCCCTTCCCTTTCCTTGCCTTGGCAGCCAAAGAAAAATCCTCTTCATCATCATTCTTTGATGAAGAGCCATCTCTGGTGTTCCGCCTGAACTCCTCCTGCACCAAATCCGATCATAGTTGTTCCCAATCTAGCAATTTTTCCCTTCCATTGACAGATTCTTGATAATTATGCCAATTTTTGGGAAGTCCTAGGAGAGCCAATCTCACCAAATCATCATCAGTGACTTTTATTCACACACTCCCCAGCTCATCCTGACATTGGACAAACTTCGTGAGATATTTTGGAATGGAGTTGTCCTTCTCCATCTTGATCTTCCTGAGTTTATCTTTGAGCGCCAATTTCCTATGGTCCCTGTTATTTTGGAATAGATTCGTCAAAGTCTTCCACATTGCATATGGTGTGGCTTTCCCATGGAGGTTTGAGACAATGTGGTCATGTACTCCCTCCAACGGGATCCTCCTCGCCTTTGCCATTTTCTTTTTCCATTCGTCAAGATTTGCAACATATGGCTTAGGAACATCCTTGTCAATGAATTCCGTCAAGACATTGTCTTCAAGTACTGTCTCCATCCTGTACTTCCAAGAAATGTAGTTCGAGCTGCCCTCAAGTGCATACTCTAAACTCAAGCCATTGAAATCCATTTCGATCTTGAATCAGTTGTAGCACCAAGAAAGTCTTTCTGCAAATTTGAATTCTATCCAATCACAAACTCAGCTTTTGCAATTTCCTGTGCTCTGATACCATGTAGAAATTTTAATACAAATTATGTATTGCCTGGATTCTCCTGATATAACAATTATATGCCACTGTTAAATACAAAATTGCTTCTACGAATATTCTTATGGAATTTAAAACACGATCGCCAATTGCAATATCAAGAAGAAATACCAATCACACATAATACGGATGTTTTACTGGGAAAGCATAAAGCTAAAAACCCCACTATCATATATTATGTATATATCATGGATCATGAAACAATCTCATACAAAACTCTAATCCAATATCTATCAGTACAATATACAATCATCTCACACTGTCATACAAAAATTGACAAATTCATGTGCCAATTTACTGCTTCCAGATAGCCTGCCTCTTTTGCACAATCCCTGCTAATGGAAATCCCTGCAATGAATGAATTCCTCTTGCCTAAGTTGCGCAATCCTCATGGGCACTTCCAATGTGTGTGTGGTTGCATGAGTGCACTCACTAATGTCACAATTGGTATTCAAACTGTCCCTTTCACCTATTATCTTAACTGGGTCTCCATTGGATCTAACATGCATGCAGTTAACAGTGGTAAATCTTCAGTTGCATGTGAGATCACTGATTATGAATTAATTAATAATTAATTCACTGATCTCTCACTAGTGTAAGTTCAGTTACAACTAGTACAACTGAGATTAACTCACTTAACTGAGTTAAACTACTTTACAACTCACATAACTACACATATAACTCTATTACAACTTCGAATCACTCAGTTACAACTAATTCGACTTGCATGTCCCACCAGTCAACCTTTGAACTCGAATTTCCTATAGCTAACCGATTTTCCACTTCAGTTAACTATTTCCAAGTGCTCATTGAGAATAGACTAATATTTATTGTCCAACTATTATTAAGGGATAATAATAGTCGACATACATCTATAAATAGAATTTTCCCACCATCTATAAATAAACATCATCTATAAATAGAATTTTCTCATCATCTAAAAATAGACTTCCACCTAAAAATAACCTGAGGCTCCATGCTAGTGTAGGTGAATAATTTTCACTAGGATATTCTTTTTGAATCTCAACAGTCAGAGTGTGCCATCTTTCTTTTTCACAAACAAGACGGGTGCTCCCCACAGAGATACATTGGGTCAGATGTAGCCTTTGTCCATCATCTCCTTTAGTTGTAGCTTGAGCTCAACCAGCTCTGGCGTGCTCATCCTATATGGTGTTCTAGATGTTGGTACCTCTCCTGGTGTAAGCTCTATTGAGAAATCAATATCCCTTCTTGGAGGTAGACCTGGTACTTCTTCGAGGAACACGTCCTTGTATTCTCTTAATATGGGGTGGTCCTCTAGGTTTGGTTTGTCGTCCTCAATGGATTCCAACACCTGTATTGCATATAAGGAACACCCTTTTCTGCAATACTTCTTAATTTGAAGAGGCAATATTTGTGTCACTGAGACAAGCTTCTGAATCCCTTGGAAGGTCATCGTTCTCCCTTCTTCGTTTACACATTCTAAAGTTTTATGATAACAGACCACTTTAGTTTTATAAGCAACCAAGCAATCCATACCAATGAACAAGTCATATGAACCCAGGGGAAGTACGTTAAGGGTCGCTCGGGTGGGCAATCCACCCATGATGAATTGACAGGCTAGTATCGACTCTGCCACCTTTCTTTTGGTCCCAGTGGCTAATTTCACTAACCATGGTTTAACATGTCTAGTTGGTTGCAATTTACACTTATCAACAGCCCGAGGGGCCACATAACTCAAATTAGAACCTGGATCAATTAAGATAGAAACTAGATGGTTGGCGATCATACCTTCCAGTTCCACTACTGAAGCTTGGTGGTCGGCTTGATTATTTCCCAAGGCTACATAGATTTGTGGCATGCTCCTAGCCACATCATTGATGGTGGTAGCTTCTTGGATAGTGTAGACTCTCTTATTGTTCTATTGTCTATGTGGGCAATCCCTCAATTTATGATCTTCTCCACAACCCCAACATTTTAAGGGTTCCTTCTTGAGGCTATCGGTCTTTGTTGGGACTGTCTTAAAAGGTTTATTTCCACTTTGAGAGGGGGAATTTTTCTGATAAATACTTCTAGTAGGAAGGCTCCCTCTAGAATATTTTCCATAGTTCTTAAATCTTGAGGATTTAAACCCTTTCTTCTGGAATCCCAAACTATTCTTCTTCTTCCAGTCCTTGTGGGGTCTTGTCTTACTCCCAAACTGTTCATAACAATACCTCGCCTTCTGGATAGCTTCTTCTAAGGTCTTTGGTTCGTCGAACTCAATCCTATCCCAGTAGGTCTAAGGTAACTCACTAATGAACCGTTGCATTTTTTATTTTTCATCTTTTATGTAGGGTACATACCTCAACAGTTCAAGGAATTTATTGACAAAATCATCTATGGTGAGCTGCCACAGCCGGAGCGCATATAATTCCTTAGTTTTCCCATCCATGTATTTTTCTGACAGATACTGCTTCCTGAAGTATTTCTCAAACTGTTTCCATGACAAGTCCTTCTCATGGACTCTTTTCACATTCCTAAGGTCTTCCCACCTTATGGAAGCCTTTCCATTCAGGTTGAAGATGGTTATTCGAGCCTTCAAGTTTTCAGAGTAGTCATGGACTCTGAAATACTTCTTTAAACTAAGCAGCCAAGCTTCTGCCTCTTCTCCCTTCTTAATCTCACCATCGAAAGAGGGTGGTTTGGCTTTCTTGAACTCTTCAGGACTATGGGTTTTGGAACTCTTTCGTTTCTTTCCTTTCCTGTGAATATGTGAGTCAACCCTAATACTAGAAGATCCTTCAAAGTTGTCAGCTTCCTTTCTCGAGGACTCTCCCGAATCGGGATTTCGCGTTTCGCGACTTTGGAGGTTGGCTTACCTCTATTTCCCCGATTCCCGATTTCCCGATATTCACTTTCTATATGAACGGTTTGGATCCCTCCTTCGATCAACGACTGTGATCCTTTCACAAACACAGTCTTCGCGAGTTGCAATTCAGTGAAACGTTGACTTCTTGACACGCACCCCTTCTCGATGGATAGCTAGGATCAAATCGCGGCTTCGCGTATCGGGTATTTGGATGTGAGTCAACCCTGACTCTTCCAATCCCTGAAATCCCAACGGTGTTAGATCAACAGTCCACGATCTCCCATGATCCGACGATCCAAATCCTTTCTCGTGAATCGGGTCTTTCTCGATCCTCGATTTCTCAAAATTCACCCGTGTCAAATCAACGGTCTGCAATCCTCCGTGATCCAATGGTTGTGATCAAATAGAGAGTTCATGTTTCATGAGTCGTCACAACTCTTTCTTTTGACTTTCCCTATGTGTGAATCAGCGAAATGTTGATCTTCCGCCACGTTTCCTTCCGAACACCAACGCTTAGGATCAACTCCACTCTTTCCCTTACGAATCTTACGAAGTCTGAATCCTCGAACTCTCGGATCTGCTGCCATCTCTCTACCCTGATGATGGACGGTTCTGATGATTTCGAAACTTCGGGACTTGGAAAAGTCCATTCTCATGTATACTTTCGAAGGGTTTAACCCTCGTGCACCTTTCCTGGATCCAACGACTGTTGGTCCTCGCACTCATATCTGATGACCCAAATCCGTTCTCCTCCTGTGTGCTCTTCTAATTGTCTAGACATGAATTCCCACGGTCCAGATCTCTCACAGTGCTCGATCCAACGGTCACTGCTACTCCTCCTCCTGAGCTTTCACTTTCTTCCCTGACTTGGAATATTTCAGATGTTTTGAAGGCCTCGACCCTTGATCTACCTCCTGTGAGCCTTGATATATGGGTCTCTACTTCCACTTTCCTTCAGATCTTACGAACTTGAAACAATTTCTCCTCTTGGACTTCATCTGCACTCTTAAGAAGCGATTATCTCTTTTGAGCTTGGTTCTTAGTGGATTTTTAATTCCCACATACTCTTGCGTTAATCTGCTCACATCAGATCGACGGTCCATGACCTTCCTTGATACAATGGTCTAGATCACGTCACAAATTTGGGTTTCATAAGTTTAGTCATGCCAACATGTGGATCTCCCGATGTGCAAATCCCCAATCTCGCCAATCCGAAGGTCAAGGAGGGTCCCGATAGATCCTTAGATCTACGGTCGAGATCACATCGCAACTTCAGGTTTTGGGAGTTTAGTTGCGCTAACGTGAGAATATCCTGACATGAGAATCCTCAATCTCACTAATTCGACGGTCAAGGAGGGTCCTGCTAGATCTTAGATCTACGGTCTAGATCACATCGCAACTTTAGGTTTCAGGAGTTTAGTCGCACCAACGTGCGAATCTCGCGATGTGCGAATTTGCGAAGACTGAAGGAGTCGAGGCATTAATGCTTGCGCCCCTTCTTCAAATCTAATGGTCGCGACAGAACCTGGGTTCTCCTGAACAGACATCATATGCTCATCTTCTAAATGAAAGGATATTCCCTTTCAATACTTGAACCTCACTATTCTTCCTAATCTTTGTTGGCTCTGAAGGACTTAAGAGTTTTGCACTCTTTCTTTTGAACGTAACGCTTGGAAGAGTTCTTCCGCGCACTCCTTATGTTCATTCCTCAACTCTAGGTCTTAAGATGGTCTCGGTCTCTTCCCACCTTGTAGAGACTCGGTGCATACCTGCACTACCTCTCTTGAGCTTATTAGACCCCATCCTCATAGTGATTGCGGAGTTCAACCTCCGCAATCAGGGAAGTACTCACGTGACTCTAGGATGGTGACGAAATTCTCTAGGAAAGTGCTTCCGAGGAATTAAACTAGAGCATAAGGAAATCAAGAAGATATGAAAGTTCTCAAGGAATGAACTCATACTTCTAACTTAATCATTCAATACAGAAACCATTATAGGCATATAAATACAAGTCATGCATTCATTATTTCCAATTCAAAGCACAAGGCATAAAAACACTTATCAGAACCATAAGGCGTGATGCGACTGCTAAGAGGGGTGCTCGTTCCCACCCAACCATAGGCTCAGTCACTCCCAATGGATTTATCACTAGCCACCCTCGAGCTTAGGCCATGATGCTTTGAGATTCAATCTCTCACTTTCAGCTCAACGGAAGTTAGGGACGAAGGTTACTCTCCTTCTCCCTATATAGGAATAGATGAGGACGAAGGTTACTCTCCTTCTCCCTATACAGGAATATATGAGGACGAAGGTTACTCTTCTTCTCCCTATACAGGAATAGATGAGGACAAAGGTTACTCTCCTTCTCCTGACTCAGTCTCTATTCTTTGTGATCAGAACTCACTTTCGTTTTCAATCCTTCCTCGGACCCGAGAGTTTCCACTCTCGTCTCTGCATTCTTTGTAGGCCCTCCCCTGCCCACTCCACGCTTCATTTCTTACCTTCCTCAACAAGATTGTGTGTGGCTTGAAATCCCAGTCCGTGGTCAGGTTTGAAAGCCTTACAGATGGGCAGTCTGCCCCATCTTCTCAATAACTCTTGAGGAGGCCTTCCCACCTACCAACCTGACTGTAATTCATTTCGGGTCAGAGGGTTGTTCTGATCTTGAGCAATTAAAACTAGCATAGTACTGGTTCGGTGGAGGTTAACACAACCATTCTGGGTCCCCTCCACCATCTTTTCATTAGCAATCATGGTCTCTCTTAGCACATCCCCTTCTTAGCAGTCATGCAACACGTTTCCATTATCTATTAAAATAACAGGATTTACATTCATCGACCTTCATACAAAGGTCCACCAAATCAAACATTCACACTTTGAGTTTGCCATAGTTCCTGGCCAATAAAGTTATATTTACAGACTGGGGGAAACAGGGTGTTACACTTGTAGGAGCCCAAGGCAAAGGTCCCACTAGAAAATAATTAGCAACTTTAACTAATTAGGTTGGTTTTCTTATCATAGGATTGGAAATAAAGTTATAATGTCCATTCTTGTTTAGATCTGAGGTTGTGTTGAGGCTAATGCTATTCCAAGAGGCAAGGTGGTGTAATACCCTATTTTGACCCATGTGATCTAGATAGTATGATGTGTAAATACTATGAATATGTGGATACATTTTCTTGGGTGTCAACCCATGTGGGATTTGTTAAGAGAACACTCATATTGTATATTTGTACATTAGTATGATGTGTAAAGTTCCTTCAAAGAGCCTAAGGAAAAGGTCACATTAGCAAATAATTAGCAACTTTAACTGATTAGGTTAGTTTTCTTATCATAGGATTGGACATAAAGTTATGATGTTCTCATGTAGTTAAATGCTTATGAAATGATTTCCTAGGAGCAAGTGGGAACTCTATGTGGGGTTAAAGTGGAAGGTCACCTATAGCCATTATAGCAAGTTAGATTATGACCTTGAACTTGCTATCTTTATCACTATCCTTTGGATTTGTGGAAAGGGTTTGGTGAGAAAAGATGTTATTATTTCTTAAATTGACAAAGTTAATGGTAAACCTAATGCTTTATAAATTGCCTCTATGTTCTCAATGTTTGCATGTAAATTTTTCACAACACACCTAACATGTCATGATTATTTGTTCTCATTATTTGCATGTAAATTTTTCACAACACACCTAACATGTCATGATTATTTGCATATAAATTATTCACAACACATCTAAAGCATACAATTACAATAAGAATATTAATGTAGATTAGATTGTCTCCCAATTATAATGCATTGACATTATTCACAATACATTAACATTAGAAAAAAGAGTAATTATGTAGAATATGATCCTAAAATAAGAATATAAAAACATAATAAGATAACTTTCAACATTACATAGGGAACCACCATCGCAAACCAAGAACAATGCATACAAATTATTGCCATGTTAATAATAAAACATGATGTTATCATTTCCATCCAAAACCTTAAAACCAAAACATACGTCCTAGTCAAAATTGTCATTGACATATAATATGACATATAATAATAATATTAATATCAGAAAATTCACATAAACATATTTCATTATTGAAAAATAACTAACCGACGAAACAGTGCCATCGACCCGCTCATTGCGGGTTGAGGTGTCGCCGCGACCACCATTGCCGGGTCCAGCGAGGGGATTAAAAAGGGCAAATGAAAGGATGGAAAGCTCTGGAAAGCCGTGTAACAATTTCCATGCCTTTATTTTATTAATCTGTCGGCGTGCGGTGCGATGCGATGAGAAGAATTTGAGAATCCCATGGTCAACATCAACAGTCACACCCGACGGTGGGGCGTTCCCGTCGGGCTTAAAATTTAGAAAAAAAAAAAACAGTAAAAAGACCATAAATTGCGCACGAATTGAATTTCATCCGTATCTTGGATTTCTTCATCTAGTTGAATTCCGGCTGAAAGAGACATGAATCTTTGCTCGCTGGCTAAAATATATAAATTCAACCAGCCAGGCCTTCAGTGAAATTTCATATACTCTGAACTCCTGAAGTCGGAGGGACGTAGTTTAAACGTTCTGGGTTTTTGTCAATTTGGTTATATTTTCTGATTTTTTTTTCTCAGAATCGGGTCAAAAATTATTTAAATGGGAAATTTTAATTGTTAAATCTGCACAATCCATGTGTTTTAATGATTTTTCAGTGTGCTGAATCTATTTATATATTAAAATTACATTCTAAGTAAAAAAAAAAGGGTTTTGGTTGGTTGCTTTAAGAAATGATTTTTTATTGTGCGAATCATTATTTTTTTTTTGTTCAGAATCAATTTTTGAATGCAGAAATAAATTCAGCATGTTGAAAAAACTCTTATACTCAATTTTACGAAGATAATCACTTAAATCTAGAATCCAACAATTTTTTGCCCAATTTCACACAAATATCCCTGAAAAAATCTTCTTTTCCTAAAATCTTTAGGCTAAGGCCAAAAAAAATTTACTATTTCACCAATAATGACCATATTTTCCTACCCTTATGAAATAAGGGCATTTAAATCGTTTTTTTCCAACAATCTTTGGACAAAGTTGAAACTTTATCAGTAACTTTTTTAATAATCTTGACCAATATAAACTGCAATCATAAATTTATTTTAACAAATTTCTGGTATCAAATGACTTTGTCCAAAAGGGAGAATTTGAATACCATATATGAAACTCCAAACTCCAGGTGGCCCAGCTGAAGAAGAAGAGTGATAAGAGTTAAACTTCACTATCTTGGCCGGGGGTAGTTAATGGATATTGTGAGGATAGAAAATAGTAAGCGTCATAACATCTACAGGAATGTCAACACTAGATAGTGAAGAGACCAGAAGGTGTTGCCAGCAGGTGGGGCCTTGTGGGTTTGGCTTCCTTTTTCTAGTGGGAATCTGGGTTTCCTAACAATGTAGGCATTTGGGCATCCCCACCTCCTTCATTTTATGGTCCCGAAAGCGCACCAAACTGCTATTCAATTCTGCATAATCTCAACTAATTATGTTTTTGTTAACGCCCAAAATCAGCATGAAAAGCCCGGTCAGATCCCGATCTCGATCAGCTCTTGACTTTGCCAAACTCATTCCTTGAAATATAGCTATGAATCTCTACTTGGGATTTTAGGCTTGAGAATGATATATATAGAAGGAAAACACCGTTATAAGGACTGGTAACTGTCAAGGATTAGAATAATGGGAGGCCGGAGGCTGGCAGGATTTTGCTTGAACAGAATTGCAACGCATGCCAGGACGCCCAGCGAAGCGAAACCCATTGCAGAGGGGCCTCGCAGCAGCACTGCTGATAATCATGTCGCAAACACGTCGAGAGCTAAGTTGCAGCAGGATGACGATCATGAAGTACAGAATTGGGACAAATTTGATGGAAATTCTGCAAGTAGGAAGGTCATGGTGGTGGTGGATTCCAGCCCAGAAGCCCGGCGTGCTCTGCTGTGGGCTCTCTCGCATACTGTGCAGGGGCAGGATACTCTGGTTCTTTTGCATGTCATTCATCTTTCCAGACCCTCAAAGCCTCCTGGTCTGTCAATCTCCTCCAATGTTTTCTTAAATACAATCTATAGCGTTTTTTTCACTAGATAAGTCCTTCATAATCAATCAGAAATTTCTTCCCAGTTTTCTGTTTTATTCAAGTTGTGTGTGTGTGTTTCGAAATTCATGGCCATGGTATTCACGTAGACCATATTTCTGTGATAATGGTTGTGAAACTTGGACGTTCACAGGTTTGTTTTCTCTCCTATCAAACCAAAGAGCACAAGGGATGAATGATGTTTTGAGTTATAAATTCATCTTGACAGAACTAAGCGTTGTTTAGGAGTTTCAGGTAGCGATATCCCAAAAGCCATTTACTAATTAAGTTTGAAAATCAGGTTTTATCGAGTACAAGAAATCTTGATCCCAATTTTTTCAATCAGTATTCAATTGATCCTCAAGTTATAGCTGGATCAGATTTTAGTGAAGCCCTCTTGGTCTCGAAAGCCCATGGAAGCAAATTTAGCAAGTACAGCAATCCAAAGTCGTTGGATGAAATCAGGTTGTAGCCCCGCAGGGCTGGACTGCTTGTTTGCTGCAGTGGAAACAGGGCCAGCAGCCTGAATTTGCTTAGCATTGGAATAAGCTATGACACATAGCAGTCTACACTTTTCTTCTTTCTAAATTCAGTGGAAGTTTTTAAATCCAATTCGATCGTTGAAATTACATTACAGTAAAGAGTTGCTCCAATAAAAATGGAAGTGAATAAATTTTCTGTTAAATTGTCGAAAAAAAAGAGTAATTCGCTACCTACATAGCAATCTGCACATTTTTCCATTCTAAATTTAGTGGGTTAAAATTACAGTATAGAATTGCTCCAATAAAAATGAAAGTTAATAAATTTTCTGTTAACCTGCAGAAAAAAAGGAAAAATTCGCTATACATTTCAACGACTCCCATATATATATATATATATATATATATATATATATATATATATATATATCTTCATTGAATAACACTGCAGGTCCGTGGCCCTTAATGCTGGCAGCTCCACAACATGTTGTGGAAGTCAGAACGTGAAAGGTTCTCGACCCAATGCTGAGCTTGACCAATCCTAAACTTGTGGAAAGGGAAGCTCGATATCAGCAAACCTTCATGTTACAGGACGGAGTAGGATAATTAGTCAATGTTTTGTGTTTTTGGTTTTGCTCAATGTTTGGTCACTTTTTTGGTTTCGTATGATTGGTATGTTTGAAATCAGACCATCTCTTAGCTGGATTTAATTCCAAAATAACCATTAAAAAAAAGTGTCCTCCATGTTACAGGTTACAGGATGGAGTAGGATTTTTGGTTTTGCTCAATGTTTCGACACTTTTTTGGTTTGGTTTGGTCTTATTGGTAGTCAAATTTTTACCATGTTTGAAAGCAGACCATCTCTGCAAATAAATTAGCCATTACAGCTGGATTTAATTCCAAAATAACCATTAAAAAAGTGTCCTTCATGTTACAGGACCGAGGAGGATAATTATTCAATGTTTTGTGTTTTTGGTTTTGTTCAATATTTTATCATTTTTTGGTTTGGTATTATTGGTAGTCAAATTTTTACCATGTTTGAAATCAGACCATCTCTGCAAATAAATTAGCCAAATTAGCCATTACAGCTGGAATTAATTCCAAAATAACCATTAAAAAAGTGTCCTTCATGTTACAGGACTGAGTAGGATAATTAGTCAATGTTTTGTGTTTTTGGTTTTGCTCAATGTTTTATCATTTTTTTGGTTTAGTATTATTGGTAGTCAATTTTTTACCATATTTGAAATCAGACCATCTCTGCAAATAAATTAGCTATTGGCCCATTACAGTTGGATTTATATTCCAAAATAACCATAAAAAAAAGTGGTTTGGTATTATTGGTAGTCAAATTTTTACCATGTTTGAAATCAGACCATCTCTGCAAATAAATTAGCCAAATTAGCCATTACAGCTGGAATTAATTCCAAAATAACCATTAAAAAAGTTTCCTTCATGTTACAGGACTGAGTAGGATAATTAGTCAATGTTTTATGTTTTTGGTTTTGCTCAATGTTTTATCATTTTTTTGGTTTAGTATTATTGGTAGTCAATTTTTTATCATATTTGAAATCAGACCATCTCTGCAAATAAATTAGCCATTACAGTTGGATTTATATTSCAAAATAACCATAAAAAAAAGTGGTTTGGTATTATTGGTWGTCAAATTTTTACCATGTTTGAAATCAGACCATCTCTGCAAATAAATTAGCCAAATTAGCCATTACAGCTGGAATTAATTCCAAAATAACCATTAAAAAAGTTTCCTTCATGTTACAGGACTGAGTAGGATAATTAGTCAATGTTTTATGTTTTTGGTTTTGCTCAATGTTTTATCATTTTTTTGGTTTAGTATTATTGGTAGTCAATTTTTTATCATATTTGAAATCAGACCATCTCTGCAAATAAATTAGCCATTACAGTTGGATTTATATTGCAAAATAACCATAAAAAAAGTGGTTTGGTATTATTGGTGGTCAAATTTTTACCATGTTTGAAATCAGACCATCTCTGCAAATAAATTAGCCAAATTAGCCATTACAGTTGGAATTAATTCCAAAATAACCATTAAAAAAGTGTCCGTTCATGTTACCGGACTGAGTAGGATAATTAGTCAATGTTTTGTGTTTTTGGTTTTGCTCAATGTTTTATCATTTTTTTAGTTTAGTATTATTGGTAGTCCAATTTTTACCGTGTTTGAAATCAGACCATCTCTGCAAATAAATTAGCCATTACTGTTGGACTTATATTCCAAAATAACCATAAAAAAAAGTGGTTTGGTATTATTGGTAGTCAAATTTTTACCATGTTTAAAATCAGACCATCTCTGCAAATAAATTAGCCATTACAGTTGGATTTATATTCCAAAATAACCATTAAAAAAAGTGTCCTAGATGGGGCTGAAACATTGTACGTTATCCCGCTCCAATGAATATAGTTGCAAAAGATAATCGGTCACAGCAGTTGGCTTTCTAACTTTTCTATCTATGTACAAACTGGTAAAGGCGAGCATAATTCAAACTGGTAAAGGCTAGCAATATCCACCTTGTTATTTCTTTATAACTTCTTTATATATGTACAAATGGCCAGCAATATTTAAACTAGTAAAGGCTAGCAATATCCACCTTGCTAGTACGAATAATGTATAAGTAATCAAACCTAAAAATGTTTTGTAGCATTGTGAATATTGGCAGCCATTGGTAAACCCCACTCCATGTACAAATTGGATAAGG
>ML776912.1:360183-397219 GCA_009831015.1 Picea engelmannii | reverse complement strand
AATAAGATTAGTTTTGGTTTATCAATTTGTTGTAGAAATAAGATCAATATCTTTATACTTCGAGCAATCATATATATTTCTCTATGGCAATATGCAGATTACTGATTACATGGGCTGGAAACAAGAGAGTTGAAGGAGCTGGAATGGTGGAATACTGTATTCAAAATGCCCACTGCCTCACACTGGCTGTGAGAAGGAAAAACAGACGAACAGGTGGTTATCTTATCACTAGCAGACGCCAGAAGAACTTCTGGCTACTGGCTTGAGACCGAATTCCCCACAGTTACTGTTATTGTTAACCGTTACTGAGCATAGGATATGATCGATGATTTGGATATTGTGTCTTCTCTTTGTATTTTTAACCTTTGAATCTCAGTGTGTGTATATGTAGGCTGTGATTATTTCTATTGGGAGAGCATATAATTATACAGAGAATCTGGTGCAGTGGGGGACTTATGAGTGAGTTTGTTCCCTTTGACCACTGCTCCTGGACAAGATATTCATGTCCTGTCATGACAAATTTATATATACATAGAAAATAGAGATGCTTTAACACCACTACCTCGCCAGAATCTCATGATGCCTATCTTTCAGCCAAAATTATTACTCCCTTTTAATTATAATGTTTTTTAAATATTATAGACACCTTTGGGCTAGAATTATTGCACCCCAAAAGATAAACCGTATCATGATGTTACTTATTAATATCATATATTTAAAAAAATAAACTTTTCATAATGTCGCCTATTAAAATCATATTTTAGAATTATTGCAACTTTTTAATTAGTTTTTTAAAAAAAGCCTCATCATGCTATCGCTTAGAATCCTTTTTTTTACCTGGGCATGTCGGTGGCCATCTCTCTCGGCTCTGTAATCATTTTTTTTCTTCCCTCGGGACTCGGGAGTGTCGTCGGCGATCTCTCTCCAAATTTGTTATGTTTTTATTTTTCAGCAGTGTCGTTTATTGCCGACTTTTATTCTTTAATTCCATATCTTTCATTTTCGGTGTTTAGTGCGTATAATTAAAGCATGTTGAATTATTTTAATGGGTTCCACCTCGGATAAACATCACAATCATTCATCAACTTTAAATTGGTGGTATTTTTCGGACATGTCACATGAAGATATAATATTATTATTATTATTTTAAATATTTAAATGGAAGGTGATTTAATAGTTGATAATAATAATAATAATAAATTTAATGTATTTTTAAGAATATTTAATTATCATAATTATAATTGATTTATTATAAAAAAATTACATTAAAATTTATTATTATTAAAGATGATGATTTTATATTTTTATGCAAAGTTTTTTATTGATAATTAATTAGTTTTTGAAATTTATTTATTGTAAAAAAATTACATTAAAATCTATTTAACATTATTTTTAAAGATGATAATTTTATATTTTTATGCAAAGTTTTTTTTATTGATAATTAATTAATTTTTGAGTTGACCAAAAATTTATCTTTTTTAATTTATTTATCTCTATTATATAAGGAAATTTTGGAAATTTTGTAATATAATTAATAGTATTTTTGAGTTTACTTAAAATTTATCTTGTTTTCATAGTCTGGAAAATTTGTGATATTAGTTAACACATAATATTAACTTCTCATTAGTAAAAGAAACAAGTATAATGCGACTTACATAGTTTGGTTATAAGCCTTCTAATAACATATTCTATTTAACTTATAAAGCCATGTCTTAGAATATATTAGATATGCGATTAACTAAAAAAATAGTTTAATAATTTAAACCTTTGAACATTGGCCTTTCACCACACAAAGATGGCATTATGACACCTTCATGTGATAAGTAAAATAAATGTATCTTTAAGAATTAAGAAAAAGACTTATTTATGCTTTAAAAAGAACTTATACAAAAGGTAATATGAATAGCAATGCACTTTTTCTTTATGCAAAGTTTTTATTAGTTTTCAGTGTGCAAAACAAACTACTTTCCCTATATCTAGAATTTATTGTGTTTCCCATGATATCAACATTGAAACTTTATGTTAGTACCGGTTTTGTTCCAGTCAATAGCACGCAACATGATCAAGATTAAGGGGTCAAAATTTAAGAGAAAAGGATCGAAAGGGAGCTTGCAGAGTTCCTGCATCAAAGAAACAAAGCATATGGCCGGGCGCCAAGAGATTTACAGTAAAAAAAACAATCCTTAAAGGTTCGAGGCTCAATTTCATACTCGGGTGCTTATCGGTAGCATGAAAGGCGCTTATCACACCCATATTCAGTTCAATCCCTTGCCCAAATGGAGCCATATCATATAACCGAGGCTTAGCGAGTGAGCGTGGGCGAAGGTGTGGGCCCGATCATCCGACCATTGCAAGTGAGCTTGATCAACAGTGGAGGATGATGTTGCATTGGAAAAACATTCGAGAGTTAACAGAACATCGGGGCACGACGACGGTTTTAGGTTGCTATGTGTCAAAGAAGAAAATGTGTTGCATGGCAAAGAGAGGTAAAGGAAACCACTCCCTTAGGGTCGCGACAGTGGTATTCTGATCCTGCCAAGATTGCACATCAGCCAACTCATCTCCTATCTGACGAACCACGTAGCGCCACCTAGAGTCAATAGAGCAGTCCACAGGGACATCAAGGGAGGTGATGAGGACCTGAAAAGACAATGACACACCCTATCGATCTTGTCAAGAATCGTCACCTATGAGACAAAGGCCCACTACCACTCTAGTTGGCATATCAACTCATGGCGCATATATATCGAGTCCCAGAGGACACTTCAGCGCCTTCATGTACCAATTCCAAGCTTCCACATGTCCACGTATTCATGTTGATGTCAACATGATGTCATCCAAGTTTCATGTGTTTTTCATATTTCAAAGGCTCCAAACCGTGGGAAAAATACGTGTGCATGGGAACAAGGGAACGAAGGAGATGTTTCAAGCGAGTGGGAAGATATGTTGAAAGTATGCCAAATCTGTTGGAAAGGATGTGACACGTAACAAGTTATCTAGCATCACACGCTAAGAGTGATCAATCATTTCACCCCGTCAGTTGTCTCACCAAATATGTGTCAAGCTCTTGTAAGAAAAGAGTGAGGAGACCGGGGTAAATCCAACCTCCAAATAGTCTAGTTCCACTGATACAGACATCCAAATACCCGACATAAAAGACAATGATCCACCTGTGCAACTCCCTTCCACAGGAGAGGATTATCAACCATCTTGGA
The DNA here is from genome assembly GCA_009831015.1 of Picea engelmannii. Classification (NCBI taxonomy): domain Eukaryota; kingdom Viridiplantae; phylum Streptophyta; class Pinopsida; order Pinales; family Pinaceae; genus Picea; species Picea engelmannii. The sequence goes on along the minus strand of ML776912.1, from coordinate 394,004 downwards.
TACAGATGTGGGGATAACATGTTATGTGTGTCATTATGGGAAGAATGCCCTTCTCGGGTATAATTAACGCAACATGGAAACCAAAAGGGAATTTGAGAATCCACCCTAACCCGCAGTTGTATCAATTGACCATCATGAGGCAGCAGCTCGAGGAAAGAGATTCAAAGCTCCAATCACTAGTACTTTGCACCAACATAAGGTGGGGTCTGAGCAAAAGGTGTTGGGAGGCCTTTCAACCAATCAACAACCCAAATCATCCCATGGTTGAACAGGCCCATCGCTACAGAAAACGATCTCATTGAGTCAGCTAAGAGGACTCATCTCAAAGCTCAATAAGACAAAGAGAACACAACCCACCAAGCATCAACGCGTCAACTTTGGGGGTAAAAATATATTTTTACCTAGTTAAAATGGATAAAAATTAGTTGAGAAGCTGAAAGAAGTTAGAATGTCAGAGAAGTTATCAAGATTCTAACAAGCAGAAACAAATTTTCAAGAAGCAATATTGGTCTGAGCAAGCAATTTCCTCTCAAGAAAAGGAAAATATAAATCAATGAGCGGAGCTCATTTTAGGGTCAACACTTTGGGGAATTTAAGAGTATCTTATACCTGAGTTGTTTGATCAAATATCCCTTTAGACACAAACCAATTTTTAGGGCTACAGGATGAAAGAGATTAATACCCTGTGTTATGCTTTAGTTTTTATCTCATTTTTTTGTGTATGTGCTCTTCTAAAATCCATCCCTCTCATTTTATGGCTTCTTGTATCAGATCCCCATTAATAAAAACTTAAGCATCAAGTTTTATGACATGTACAGTGTGACTGCGTGTTGTTTATCTTATGATGTTGAAGTGATTTCCTCTGAATGTATGACCACTTCATGTTCATGTGTTTAATGACGTGCAGAGGGTACCTCCAGGGATTCAAGTATATGGAAATGTTCATTGTTTGATGCATATTTTAATGATCTGATATATTTGTCAAAACTACTGAGCTTTTAATTGCTCAACACATTATTATGTCCATAGGCTGTGAGATTCACCATAGAGTTGCCTCACATGTCTATCTTGTATTTCTTATAAATTTGCCCCTTCTCAAACTTAAATAAAATTGTTTAAATCACTCGTGGACATATGCCTCTTCATGTTGAATGTCTTGGTATTGGTTCTGGTATTGTTTGAGGGACAAGAGTTCTATAAGAAAGAGATAGAAACTTACCCAAAATTTTGCATATTTTCTATTGTAAATCAACATGGATTTAAGATTCATTATGGATCTTAGCCCCTGAGGTGCCTCAACATAGTTCCATTACACCCTAGAAAATATTGAGGGATAACATCCGAAATGGCGTCGTTGCCGGGGAATGAAATTTGAAAGTATTTTTCCTTGGGGATACGACATCGCAAATCTGGTACTTGGAGGTGAACGAGTTTCAAACACCTGGCTGTTAAGTTATTTCACTTGGCGACTCCACAATAGGAATATCTGGCATATAATAGAAGATATACCAGAAGCAATCCAGATCCTAAGCATACTCCAGTACACTCAGACCAGGAGAAGCTCTTGACCTGGAGAAATCTCAGAGAACATCAAGTATCGTCACCTCTAGGTAACCCTAATTTGAGAGCTTCTCATTCTCCTGTTCATGTAAGTAGTGAATCTTTAGAGCTTGTTGTTATATCTGTTAATTCTATTTATGCTGCTAAGCTATATTGTAAACCCTTAATATATCTATGGAATTCACCTCTAGGATTCTGTGAAGAAGTGAGTGCCTCCTTTAAACCCTTTATGAGAAACCCTATTAGCCCTCAGTCTGTTGAAACCCATAACATCATCTTGCAGAACATTATGGCTAATTTAGGAGGAGGAAGAGTTGTGGGGAATCAACCTCCCCCGCCACCTTTAAATCCCTAGGTCCTGGCCTGATTTGGCCCTTTAAATCTACCTGCTCATGTCCATGACCTACATGAAAATTACTTGAAGTTGTTACCCAAGTACAATGGTGAACCAACCCTTTCTTCTAAAGAACACCTAGTTTATGTTTGTGGAGCATGACGATGTATTCATGAAGTTGTTTGTTCAAACCCTAGAGGGAGATGTTTGCAAATGGTTCAAAGAACTCCCCACTTCCTCAATTGATAGTTGGGAGGCTCTTGAATCTCCATTCATGAAGCAGTGGTGGGAGAAGAGGGACAACTTGTATTACTTGATTGAATTTGGATCCCTCAAGAAGAAAACAAATGAGTCTATTGTTGACTTTAACATAAGGTTTAATAAGATTTACAACAATATTCCCAAAGAAAAAAAGCCTCTGTAACAAGTATCCAAAGTTACATATGCTGGGGCGTTTGATGCATATTTTTCCATGGCATTAAGAGAAAGAAGAGCCCCCAGCTTGTTGATAATGCAAGATGATGCAATAGATATTGAGAGAAATATGATCGTATCAAGAAAAATGAAACAAAAATCTGATCAAGTAGACAAGAAGAAGACCAAAGAAGACTATGACCCTCTAAACCTAGCTAAAGATGCTCACAAGGATAGAGTGGATGAAATGTCTAAACTAATAAGAAATCCGACAAACAAGATGTCTAGATTTGAATTGGATACTTTCAATGCCAACAAAGTTCTGCAAGAAGAAGCGGTGAGGAACCCTAACCAGTTAAGGAGGCCTTTAAATCCTCAACTCATGAGGAGATAAAGAAGAAATGATGAGAAATCCATTTAGCCTCCTATTAGAACTAATGATCATGATAACCTCGTAGAAGAAGAAACAGATGAAGGGTACATTGATAATCTAGAGGACATACCCCTGTTGCACGGGGGGAATAATACAATCCACCTAACTCATAATGATTATGAAGACTCTCTTATCATTAGGAAGCAAACCCCAAAAAATGAATCCAATGAAGAAGTACAATTCTATGCTCAGTATAGAATGTTTGTCGATGCACTACAGACCCAAATGCACAAGAAGTATGATCTTAGGCCTAGACAGAGAGTTGTTAACTAGGACATCCAACCATAGCCTAAGAATCTTAGTCCAATTATTCTTATGGATAAATTCAAATAATAAAAAATATTACCAAGACTAGAGAGGTTGGTGAAAGTTCAAATGAAGAAAAAGAAGTAAAGGAACTTGAGGAATCAATTTCACCCTTTAATTTTGAGAAAGAAATTTCCAAAACCAAGATCTCATTCCCATTGGATGAATTGGCTAAGAATCCATCATACCACAAAAAGATTGAAAAGGTCATACATGGAAAGGGCCCAACAGGTCCATCTGGCACTGTGAATTTACAAGACGAGTCTCCCACTATAGTATTTGGTCCTCGTATAGATGACAAAGAGGAATCAATTGTACCTTTCTATGTGACCCTGAATATCCATGACAAGATGTTACATAAATGTGTGCTTGACTCTGGTGCATCTCATAACCTCATGCCAAAGGTAGTAATGGAGAAGTTGGGGTTAGAAATAACCAGGCCTTACCATGATCTCCACTCCTTTGATGCAAGGAAAGTAAAGTGTGATGGAATGATTAAATACATGGTAGTCACTTTGGCTCAACTGCCTTTTAAGAGCATCATGATGGATGTGGTGGTGGTTGATGTACTTGCAAACTATGGGATGCTGCTATCAAGAACCCGAGCTATAAATCTAGGAGGTACAATGCACATGGACATGAACTATGCTATTGTGCTAGTATTTGGAGGAGAGAAAAAAATGTTTTATAGATAAAAAAAGTTTTCCTATGTAGTTAGTGACCAAAACAACTATGTAAACCATCCCATATATGTTGTTTATGAAGACCTGGGCTACTACATCCTCTCAGTAAATGAAGAATACCAAGAGGCCCTAGCTCTGATAAGTCATGTTCTAAGCCCTGCCCAAGAGACACTAGGTATAAGGAAAATGTACTTCGATGGGGAATATTCAAAGGAAGGAGTGGGAGCTAGAGTAGTCCTCATTTCCCCCCCAAAAGAAGAAATTCATTTGTCCTACAAATTGTAATTTGAAGCTATTAATAATGTATTTAAATATGAGGCCTTGATTTTGGGTTTGGAAGCAACAAGAAATATGCGTATTATTGAGTTGGTAGCCTTTGGATATTTAGAACTTGTGGTTCAACAAATCAAAGGTGGTTATCAGATAAGGCACCCCAGGTTGAGAGCCTACAAGGGTTAGGTATGGGATTTGATTGATAATTTTTACAAAGATTTTAATATTAGTTTTGTCTCAAGATAATTTAACCATCAAGTTGATTCTTTAGTAGTATAAGTTATTACTTTCAAAAACCTTGCTAGTCCTCAGATGATATATGATATTGAGATGAGATATAGAACCTCCATTCCTAATAATATAAAGTACTGGAAAGTATTTGAAGATGACCAATAGATAAAAATATTTTTGTAGGTCATAGATGAATTTTCCAACAAATATGTAGATTTAGATGATGAAGAAGAATGGGAAATTGTAGCCGAAGAAGAGATGCAAATGGCCTATGAGTTTAGTGAGTACATGGTTGGTCACAAAGTCCTCCAACTGAAGAATAATTTCATCCCTAAAGGACTAGTTCCTATGGAATTTGTTTTTGATAGAAATGATGTGCCCATAAAACCTACAATCATGCCCAAAGATGATAATGTTGAAGAATGCAACATTGTTGATGGGATATTTCCCTCGTGACTTTTCAAAACATGATAGATCAAGAATATATAGAGAAGATTGAAATCTTCCCTCACAAACAAGTACAAAAAATTGAAAGAATAACTATTTTTGATAGGAGAAAGTGGGGAAGGAAAGAAAGAGAAAGAGTTCACTTAAGTCTCTTGTTTGATGTCAATCCCCACTCTTGCTTCTCGAATAGCTCTTGATCCTTTGTTGGAACCATCGTGAAAAATGGAATCAATACAAGTGTTGCTACGAGGTATTTATATGATCAACAATATACATGTACCGAACTATATTCAAAGAAAATATGATAAACAAAGACACACAATGTTGCAATGAATACAAAAATTGGAGGGAAATCAATATCTTCTATTAGCACCAAATATAAAGGTTAATTACAACCTCACTCTCTTTCGACATTGCTTCATAGCCAACTTCCTGGGTTCTTCCACGAATCCTTCAAGCATCAACTCAACCACAATAATATTCCTTAGATAGCCTAAATAGAGATATAGATACACCCTATGGCTATATATATAAGAAAGAGGTACTGGAAAAGGAGTTTCCAGATTGGGGAATGTCACTCAGAGGATAATAAGGAAAGGGAATATTGTCAGATCTCAGTAGCATGACCTTGTACCAAAATAATTCTCCATGTCTTAGCCCTCAATGGTTCTTTTATTTCTTCCTCAAGAGGTTGGGGGAGTTGCAATTCATTTTGTATGGGCATGGGGATGTTGGGAAACAAGCCCAACCAAAAAACCTGCCCAAAAACTCATAATTATTTTATTTTTTCCATTTTTTTAGGGCATCTGCGGGTTGAAAACTAAGAAGTCATGGATATTTGTGCTTTGCATCAAAGGAGCCCATAGATATGTGCAAAAGATATGTTTTTTATATGATTTGCATGAGGCGAGTTTTAGATTTTGTCTAGCAGGGAAGGGTTAGGCCATGGCACAAATGCATAGGTGTGGAATGTTGTGATATAACAGATTCCCCCTAATGTGTGAGGTCAGAAGGGAAAAATGATAGCTAAAATACATTATAAACTCGGAGAGGCGAGGATGCATTGAAGCAACCCGTGAAGGTCTCCGAACAACTAATCCAAGAAAAACAACCATCAGTAGACGTCAATTAAGACTATTCTCTTCCCAAGTTGGGCATATCAATTCTTAGGAGTGATGTAAGTATGGCCACCAAAATCAAGTACACTGCAGATCCATGGAATATATGAAGTATAGCTAAAGTCCATGGCCACGAATAGTACATAGTGGATCCATGTGATATAAATGAAGTAGCAAGCATGGACACAAAAAATACACAGTGGATACATGTCAAAGTAGATCATAGCCACAAATAGATACACAATGGATCTATGCCTCAAGATCAAGTACATAGGATATCTGGGACCAATGAATTGAAAATTTTGATCCTCTACAAGTACCAATGTCTAAGAGGTGGCACCATATGGGTCGGGAAGGAGCACAAAAGGTGTCGTGCTTGTACTTCACCCAAAGTATTCACTACGATCCATCGTGCTACAATTCTACACTATGTGAATAAATGAATCGAGGTCGAACATAGTAAGACATCATTTGATTATCGATCATTGATGTATACCATTAAAAAATGAGAGACAACCCACCAATGATAATAATGGGCATCAAAGTACCATGGTACAATATAACAAGTGTGAATGAATGAGTTGGCATTGAACACCTGGTAGAATATATCGATCATGGGACATTGATGTATTCCCACTATCAATAGCGAGGGAACCTACCACTAATGACTGCAAGCCCCAAGGTACCAAATATGACTCTATATCTCTGTCCCAGAGAAAGATGTGTCGAAGTAGATGGGAAGAGACCTACTGGAAGGAAGGCATTAAGGAATCCTCCATCATCCAACAAGAGGGGTGGCAAAGGCCAAAGATTTGGAAGAGATCGGATGAAGATATAGATACTTGTGATGATGATATTGACTTGATCGAATCAGGAAGGTTGACTTGCAAGGTCAAGAACTATCTGTAGAATGGTTTACTCAGGTTGAAACTTTCCCTTGAACATAAGAACGACACATTGTGTGACTTAGGCAACATGGACTATAAACTGGGATACATATGTGATGCAGGAGGCATAAAAAAATGCTCCATACAGTTGGAATAATAACCAATCAAGGGAGATAAAACTCAAAATGAGAAAAAGTCTCCTAAATCCATACTAGACCCAAAATGGTGAGATGTCGACTCAATATTGTGCTTTGTTCAAGGGCGAAAAAACTACTTCCAAAAAAAGAGATGAACGCTTTCCCCCCTTCTTTTTGGTTTTTTGTTTTTATTTTTTTGGTATTTTTCATATTATTAAAACTTGGAAAAGAATAAAACAATGCTATAATACAATGGAGGAAACGATTCTCATGAAGAAGAAAACTAGTCCCAGAGCGCAATGAACATACCTATGCTCAATGCAAGGAAAGCATGTGAAATATAGGGACACTCAAGGAATGTTTCCTCCAAGGATAAGGTGTCGAGTCACAAAGAAATAAATTGCAGGGTTGCGAACTAGTAGGAATGCATAAGCAATGGGTTCAACAACAACATGTTGAAGCCGACATTAGGCCTAAAAGTGTGAGTAGTCCATATGCAATGCAATTACAACTCAACTTTAGGAAGTAAACCTCCCATGATGGTCTTTTTCATAAGTTTAGTCTCCAGGGCCCGAAAAAGAATAAAATAATACCAAGGGGAACTCTTCTGGTCAATACTGAACCAGAGTATTCGTTTTTTGCAAATAGTCCATTCGTTCTGTAAAAGGGTTAAATTTATACCGAAAAGACGTCTCTTCAAATCCATTTTACAAGTGTGACATAGACAAGATCACCCATCCATTTTTTCATATTTAAGAAGTCTAAAAAGTGATTAACTATGGACTCCCTCGTCCTTTTTCATACTTTTAGTCTCCTGAGCACAAAAAGGTATAAAAAAAACTAAGAATAACTCTTCTAGTTCGTAGACTAGATTATGCCTTTTTTGTAAGTAGTCTATTCAGTCTGAAAAAGGGGTAAACTTGTGTTGAATAGACATTATTTCAAGTCTATTTAACGAGTGTGAAAGAAACAAGGTCACTCGATAATCTGTTCAATTTTAAGGAGTCTAAAAAGAGATTAACTATGGACTATGTGATGCCGTTGTGAGAAACATATAAGGAAGGGAGTCCCATAGGTACTGGCCAGAATAAGATTGAGTAAGAAGCATGAAGTTAGAACACAAACTCATGGTGGGACTAACTAGGACTCCCGAGCCTAAGGAACAATCTTGCAGCATGAACGCCATCATACAATGAGGTTCTAAATTAAAGCGCCCATGGAAATTAGGCTCTACCATCAACAAAATGACGTTCTTGAGAAAATGATAAGGTTGCATCGCTTTTTAATGGGGTCGACCCTAGGTTTAAGCAGAAATGGAAATTGATAATCAAAAAGTTCAGGTGAATGCACCCTACCCTAATTGCTAATTATGAGAACATTACCCACCTAGAGCCTTGTAAAAGACTCGACCAATCAACGAGAAGAAACCAAAAATGTCCAAAGTATATCCTAATACCTGCAAAAAGGACCATAGAACTACAAAAGATTGACCATTAGTTGAAATTTTGGAAAAAATATCAAAACTATAGGAAGTGATTTTTTACAAATTAATAAATATTGGTTTATTTACCCATTTACCATTCCATTTTTACCATTTTACCCAAAAAACAACCAAAGTGACCAAAAACCTTGGAATCCCAAATGATTATTTACAAGGCTTGGAGCAACGAAACCTCTTGCCTCCTAGACAAGTAAGTATCTCCACCCTACCTTGCATTTCCATTCTTTATTTATTCATTTTCATGAAAAATTGGAGCTTAAGCCTCTCTTTTTCAACTCTTCTTTGTGCATATTTGGGTTGCCTTAGGGAAACCTGCAAATATATGCAGCTGGTGGAAACACTAGTCACAGATATCTGCACTTGTTCTAGCTAAATGTCGTGGATGCCCATGGATGTTTTTGAAAAAGAAATGCTAACTCAAAAATTCCTTGGAAATTGGGCAGGATGTTTGTTCACTAGAGAGAACGTGAACATGAAGAGGTGGACCGAGCAGTATTCGATGACGACGATGCCAAAAAATATCTTCGTGCATGTGGCATGTAAAACAAAATTCAAATTGGTGGCATGAGGGCCCAAAGGAGATTATTGAATCTCTTGATTGACTACTAGCACCCTAATGTCGAGGAATTTATGATCGCTAGGAAATCACCGACCATCACCATGGAAGACATTTACTTCATTACAGGTTTGTCCAGGAGAGGGAAAGTACCAAAATTCCAAACTCACGGAGGATATGGGAAGAGTATCAATGACTACATAAACAAGTATTGTGATGCCGACACTAAGAAAAGTGGATCTCAGGTGCCTATCAAAAAGATAACCAATTTGAATCTCTGAGTCATCCTCTATACTATGGTTCAGATCGTGCAATCCAACTCTTTGCACTTGATATCATGGGTAGAAATGCAGCATGGGGTTGAATGCTTAAGACCCACTATGTATGAATAGAGTACAACAATGCTCAACTGCATGAAATCACAACTCACTGATTGCAAGGTTAGGAAGATCAAGAAATTTTTCTTTGGCAGTGTCCTATGCACTTTCATTTTTGAGCGAGTTCCTATGATGAGCCCAGGGACATACATATAAGGACACTTGAAACCATGTCCAGCCATGGTTCGATGGGCCGAGCTAATAGCTCAACTAGGAGGTGGGAAAATTTCCAATCCATACGATGATGGCTTGTTTAGCTGGTGGGAATGCCATACTCTCTTTATTGAGGACTACCCCTATGCTAGAATCGACTTCACTGACGATATGAATGTCATCATCCCTCCTAAGGTCGAGCCACATGACATAGGTAAATTATTTTTGTGTAATTTAATTTGCATTTTTCAAATATACCTACATACATAGAAATGTAACCAGTCCTATCTTTTGTGAGATCCAAAATACTGACAAGTACTTTACTCTTTATGCGGACAAAGCACCCATGAGGTCGGCTAATGTCCCGTGACATAACCAACGAGGCAGAGAGAAGGCATTTCCCAATGATGATGCATCTAAGACCTTGCGTAGTGCGGGACGAAAATTTGAGGGCCCCACTCGCAATGTTCCCATGGCTACTATTGATGACCTCCCCATAGGAATGCATCGTCATGTTGTAGGGGTACCCAGGCCATGGGTTTGACTATTCCAATGTTTGGAAAGCATCGTCATTTTTTATGATAGAGTTCACTAGCCTCAGGCCTAGATATATTATGTGCTTATAGCGTGATTTTTGTACTTATATGGCATTATATTTCAGGGGATAAGGGACCCACATTTTGTACTTTATGGATCTCATTTTGATATATATATTATTTTTTTGTGCATTATATACATTTTGTATGTTTTACTTTCAAATGCAAATATTTACATGTGAATGTGTGTGCTTACATTACTGGTGATGTAAATGCCAATCTAAAATATAATTAGCATAGGCATCAACTAGTTCATTGGCTCTCCTAGGAACATGCTCATAAGTAATAAGATCAAATGAAAGTTCTAGAAGATGTACCCTAAGGAAAAGTCTTAACATCACCGGATTGCGTATCCGATACAGACCATTCAACTATAATACCACCAACTGTGAGTCCAAGAATACTTGAAGGCAACTAATTCCATGTGACAATGCATCTCACAAAAGCTCAAAAATCGCGCTATACTTTTACCCTGAGACACACACCTCTAGCGGACACCAACTGGTTAAAAGGAGAATATATTACCCATACAGTGGATTCTAAACTTCAAGTATGGTGAATAACTCCATCTACGAATCCAAATTAGACCAATGAATCTTCAAGCATCTGCCACACAACAAAAGCACAACAATCACTAATGGAACCAAGAGAAGAAAATTTTCTAAACAAAAAATATATACAAAATAGACAATAGTTACAAAAATCACTAACGCTCAAGCCTTAAAGCTCAAGCATAGTACTTCTTAAGATATATCCCATTTCTGGGCTCCGGTAGCACATTATCTTCGTAATCCGCAAGCTCATAAAATCCTTTCTCCAACAACCATTGCATGACATATGGGAAATACCACATGGGGTTGAGTTTTCCTTCCCCCATAGATTCCTTATCCTATTCATAGACCAAAACAAGGTCTCCCTTAGATAAAAATCTAGGATGAATGGATTTATCATACTAATACTTAATGCGCTTCTTGTGCACCTCGTTTTCTAAGGCTACATCTCGACGTTTCTCATCAAGATGTTCAAGATAGACAAGGTGCTCCTCAAGTTGAGTTGTATCAGGAAGAAACTCAACCATGATATTTAGTGGATGGATCTCACATTTAATCGAAAAAAACTGCTTCCACTTCGTGGAAAAGTTGTAAAGGAGAAAAACCAATGGCAGTTTTGATCGAGGTCCGATAAGCCCAGAATGTTGGATATAACATCAAGTGCCAATTTGTTCGATTTGAGTTAACTACTCTTCTTAATATCATTTTTAGTGATTTATTTATGGCTTCAACCTGGTCATTGGCCTGAGGATAGTATGGAGGTGAGTGCTCCTGCCTAAAGCCTAGCTTCGATGCTAATTCAGTCATCGTGTGGTTCTGAAAGTGACTTCCATGGTCAATGACAATATCCTTTGGAACCTCGAACCTAGCCATGACTGGATTAAAAATGAAAAGTGTTGCAATTTCCTCGTCGTTAGAAAATGTTGACATAGCCTCAGCCCACTTGGTGAAGCAGTCGATGGCTATGATAATGTAACAATGCACCCTAGGTGAAGCTAGGTGGCGCATCATAAAATATACCCCCACTTGATGAAGGGGCCAACATTAATAATGGGAAACATGGGAACAAGGCGTGCACACATTTTCTTAGTGAATATTTGACATGAGTGACATTTATTGATGACCTCAATACAATCTTTGAAGAACGTGGGCCAAAAATACTCGGTGCACAAAATATTTTGGGTTGTCGCCAAACCAGATAAGTGACCACCACATGCTCCACCATGATAGTCATTCAACACAACCTCTGCTTCTTCAAAACTCAAACAACAATGAAGAATCAAGTCCACCCCAAGTCGATACAATGTTTCAATGATGATGAGGTAGTTTTTAGCCATGTGACAAACTTGTCGTTTCTCTTCTCATGAATAGTTTAAAGGGAACCTAAAAGTATGGAGATATATAAGAATATCCCGATACCATAGGTCAGACGAAGAGATGAGGAAAATATGCTCATCCAAAAATGAGTATGTCATTTCTCTTTCCTCATTCTCAACTGGGAACTTTGACATTAACTCGGAAAAGACCAAATACTTCTTAGACTTCGCGGATGCAAAATCCAAGTTGAACTCTTGAAGTGCAACAATCCATTTGTTTTACTTCCCGTCAATAATTCGCCTAGTCAAAACCTATTGGAAAGGATTAATAGTGGTAATAATGATTGTCTTACGTAGCATAATATAGTGTCAAAGTCGATGGACAACATGGAATGCTTCCAGTGCCATATTTTCAACATGTGAGTACTTGAGTTTAGGACCTATCAATGCATGACTTAAATAATGTATGGCATTCTCTTATATTGATCCAGGTGTATATCAGTGGCCACCCACCTTTTCCAACTGGATCAAAATAGTTTTCTGGAAATTTTGGTAATTTACTATTTTTAGTAGTTTTAACTTCTAGGGCCATTTAGAGGGCCTAAATCAATTTTTTTTGGGACAGAGCTTCTCAAGGATATCTGAAGGCATGATTGAGCCCCAAAAATTAATCTCCTTGATGATACCTTTCCAATGGGCTATCATACGCCTAAAATGAAGATCGTATGCAAAAGTTATGACCCTAGGAAGTTGATGTACTAACTTACCCAAATGGGGCCCACATGATTTTTGGTGCTTCATATCCTAGGGTTAGGTTTTTGGATGTCTAGGGATTTTCGCATTCCTGTTTATTGTAAAATGGCCTTCAGAGCCTCATTGTAATAATCTTCTCACGAATGCGAGTAGCTGTCACATCTCTTCTCAGAGATAAGCTGCCACCATTCTAGCGAGTCTTTCACTCTGTAATTTTACAGTCGTCGTACATTTATTTCATTAATAGAAATCGTGTATTACTATATATCTGTGTTTATGGTTGCATCTCTGATACATTTATGTTATATTATTGGATACCTATGATATCTCTGTGCATTTATTTATTATATTTCTGCTCTCATTTCGTGCCGAAAATAATCCGGATCAGTGGTATCAAAGCAACTTGTTCTTGATCATTTTTTTCAGTGCATGTCCCCGATGAGGTCCGAGTATAGAAAGTTGGGTCTCGAGTTTGTCTCTCTTGAGGAAAATCAATCTCGCACACCCAATAAACCCTCAATGGAGAAAGAAAAGAAAAATGACGGAGCATACGATCCTATCAATCTGTTGCTTGAGAAATCTCTCACGCGACAGAGGGACAAAATGATGGAGAATTTTTCCCACATCCTTCAACGTCTGCCAATAGAAACAAGAGTATATTCATAAAAAAACCACTTTGGAAGCACCTCTCCTTTCAAGGTACAGGTTAATTTTGATATTCCCATATTTGAAGGTCAGATAGATGCAGATGCCCTAGACAAATGGTTAAATCTGCTAGACGGTTATTTCTCTGTTCACCATTTTTCTGATAGGAAAAATATCACCTTCGCACTCCTTAAATCTCTCCCCCATGTCAAACATTAGTGGGAAACTTACTGGGAGAAAAGTTCCATAGAGGAGTCTGGAATATATGGGGTTGAGCCCACTTGGGATTTTTTTGTGGATGTGGTAAAGGAACAATATTACCCTGTTGGCAACTATGAGGACTAGTTTATGAGATGGACCACATTGCGGCAAGAGAGGGGCCAAGCAGTTATGGAGTTCACCAATACCTTCCATACCTTGCACACCAAGTTGGGTATCAAAGACTCCGAATGACATTTGGTTCTGAAATACTGTGGGGCTCTACATAGATACATTCAAACTAAAATGGATTTTCTGGACATCTCATCACTCGGTGCTGCTTATCGATATGTTGTTAAAATCGACCAGAAATTTAAGCACCAGAACAAACAAGAGTTTGGGTCTACAAATCCACAACAACCAAAGTATGAAAAAGACGACCCTAACAAACAGTCTCCCGAAAACCAGTCCAAGCCACAGGAAAATAAGGGTCATGGGAAAACAAAGAAGGACACAGGAAAATGGTGTGAATTCCACAAAATCCCCTGGCACAACAATGATGAATGTCGTTCAGAATAGTCATTGGTGGCCAAGATCAATGACAATGAGCCGAACCCTAATTCAGAATATGATTATGAAAATACTGATAAAAGAAAAATCATTGAAACAGACCCCACTGATATTGTCATGATCGTAGAAATTCAACCAGAAGAACCAACAGATCCTTAAGAGGGGGAGCGCCTTTTTAATTCACAGATGTGAGTGAAGGGGATCCCGTTGCATTTTATTGTTGAAATCGGAAGCCAGAAGAATCTCATCTTAGCAGAGGTCGTCAAACAGTCTAGATTGTCGACAACACCACACCCACATCCATACAACATTGGGTGGCTTTGTCAAGGATGAGATATTTGTGTCAGCCAACAGTGTTGATTTTCATACGACATCCAACCCTTCAAGGATGAGGTATTATGTGATGTTTCCCCACTGGATGTATGTGATGTTCTCTTGGGCCAACCATATATGTGGAAGCACCATGCTGTTTATGAGTCTCGACCCCATAGTGTCATTATTTCTATGGGGGGTCATCTCTACAGAATACGAGAGGTAGTTCTGACAACTGTTCCACCTAAAAAGTTCCGCAAGGTAGTATCTCATACTAAAAAATTTAGCTTCTTGACAATATGTTCAAAAAGTGAACAAAAGGATACTACAACCACTACTGCCTCGGCCCAAGCACCTTCTATCCAATAGAAGAAGGTCGAAAATATTGTAGTAAAGTGTAAATATTCCTTCTACACAAAATTATATCATATATCCAGACTATTTATAAAGTTCCAACCCTTCCAACCACATGCTCGTGATAGCCTTCCACAAACTGAGCAGTGTGACATCTCCAACAAGGAAAGCATCTCACCAAGATTCAGATTCAACAAACACCTTTTTCCTCTCCCCCGGGCACTCAATGCAATGGAGACCATTTCTTCCTAAGGAGGAAGGATTGATCAAGGTGGATATCAGTGGCCACCCACCTTTTCCAACTGGCTCAAAACAGTTTTCTGGCAATTTTGGCAATTTACTATTTTTAGCAGTTTTAACTTCCAGGGTCATTTAGAGGGCCTAAATCAAGGATTTTTGGGATTGAGATTCTCAATGATAGAAAAAGGCATGATTGAGCCCCCAAAATGAATCTCCTTGAAGATACATTTCCAATGGGCTATCATACACCTAAAACAAAGATCGTATGCAAAAGTTACGACCCCGGGAAGTTGATGTACTAACTTACCCAAACGGGGCCCACATGACTTTTGGTGCTTCATCTCCTAGGGTTAGGTTTTTGGATGTCTAGGGTTTTTGGTATTCCTGTTTATTGTAAAAAGGCCTTCATATCCTCATTGTAATCATCTTCTTGCGAATACGAGTATCCATCACATCTCTTCTCAGAGATAAGCTGCCACCATTCTAGCAAGTCTTTCACTATGTATTTTTACAGTCTCTGTACATTTATTTCATTAATAGAAATCGTGTATTACTATATATCCGTGTTTATTGTTGCATCTCTTATTCATTTATGTTATATTATTGGATATCTGTGATATCTCTGTGCATTTCTTTATTATATCTCCGCTCTCATTTCGTGTCGAAAATAATCCAGGTCATAGATCTCATCATCTTCCTGAACAAGAACAATACCAATCGATGATTTAGCTGCTACTAAGTACAACAAGAAATATCGATTGTAGTTGGGGGGAATCAACAAAGGACTTGAAACCAAAGCTTTCTTCAATGCATCAAATGAACATTGTGCAATTTCATCCCAATAAAATGGGACCCCTTTATTCAAAAGGTGCATGAAATCTTTTGTGATGTTGGCATAGTTCGACATGAATTGCTAGAGATAATTTTCCTTTCCCTGTAGGATCTAAATTTGTCTAATCATGTGTGGGGGAGGAAACTGAATTATTTCCTAAACCTTTAAGGGGTCAACCATGATCCCCTTATTCGAAACAATGAATCCAAGAAGACGACCGAAGGTCACGCAAAACATACAATTGTGCGGAATCAATAGTAACGACATCGTTAAAAAACCAAGCAGAGGTGTGAGAGATGTTGGGATATTTTCTACGAATGAGTTGTTAGATCATCTAAGTATTTCTCCACTATATGCTTCAATTCATGAAAAGAAAACATCATGGTCCACTAGAATGTAGCACTAACATTTTTAATACCAAAGGGAATATTCTTATAAAAGAAGGCCCCAAGGGACATATAAAGGATGTCTTGTGCTAGTCTTATGGACGAATCTCAATATGATTGTAACTAGAAAAAACATCCATAAAATAAAATATTTCTCTCCCTACACACTCATCTAAAATATAGTCGATGAATGGCATTGGAAAATTATCTTTGGGACAAGCCTTATTTAAATCTCAAAAATCAATGCATATGCAAATTGTTCCCTGCTTTTTATCAATTGGAACTGGGTTGGAGACCCATTCCTTCAAAGGTATGGGGTATATGAAAACCTCCTTAAGAAACTTTTCCACCTTTTCTTTGATTGTCGCTTCCTTCCTAGGGTTTACAAGTCTAAACTTTTGTCGAACTGGATTTGCATTTTCGTAGGTTTGAATTTCATGTTGAACTATCTGAGGATAAATGCCAAGCATTTCCTCATAAGACCATGGAAAAACATCTCAAACTCTTTAAAAAGTTTCATGTAATGAATGATCTCATCTTGTGAACATTCCTCTCCAATGAAGACGTTTTCAACGACATTAGGATTCCTAGAGATGTTGATCGGGACTGTCTCTAATATATTAGACATATTTAACCATGTCCAACCAAGGGATTGACTGTCTCATCAACACTTCTAATGATAGTTGACTTAAACTTTCCACTCTCTACATGACTGAGTTCAGGGAGGAAATATGATATGTGATGCATATCCCCCCATGGCCTTTTAGCTCTGAACAATGCCTCAATAATAACTTCATCTTATGGTAATACAATGTATAAACAGTCTTGGGAGTTTGAAGAGTTTTGAGCCCAAACAGGCTCAGGAAAAATATCATCCTCCTTTTTGACCTCGAGAGTTTGATCTGGGTCTGTCATGGCCTGTTGAATGACTTGATAAGATATTTCACTTGTAGACAAGGGTTCAACCATCCCGAAATGGAATCGACCTTCAACCAAAATAGATGGTGAAGGAATCATCCATGGCTCATGCATATATGACATTATAAACAAAGAAACCCTATTGATGGGAGTGGTGCAAACATATGAAATTGGTGCGAGAGAATAAAAATATACCATAAGTGAAGGGTACATTCCACAATCGATGCTCTCAGTGGCCTCCTGAGAGTTTTCAATCCAGGGGACAGTGGTCCTAGTGCTAGCTACTGCATCAGAAAGGTTGGACGCCACCTGATCAATGGTCACAATTCTTCCCTCATGGGGAAAACAAATAATCTGAAATACTTTCGAGACGACAACTTTCGTGACATCTGTCCAACTTCTTCCTAACAACATATTATAGTCAAGTGACACGTCGACTACTTCAACCTCCACATAAATGAACTTTCCCCCTAACGTAACCAAATAAGAAGGAATCATAACATGTGGTCAAAACGAACATCCATCGAAGGCAGTCAAGAGTGTAGAAGAGGGGGTAAGCTTTGGAGAACCGATAGCTTTCCAACATGACAAAGACATTATGCACGTTGAAGAACCCTCATCAACGTCGATTCTCTTAACCAAAAGATTGTTGCAAACAACAACAATCTGAAAATCTACATGATATGGAAGGTGGGGCCTCATGTTAGTAGCATCAAATTTCATTACGAGTTGACTGAAAGAATCTATAGCTCCTATAATAGACAACAACGCATTGTGCTACAAGGGGAAACTTTGGAGCACCTCCAAAGCAGACATTGCATAAGGCGTCTGAGCCAAATCCTCAACAATTGAATAATTGGGGGTGAATCTTGCATTGGGGTTATGAATTTTCCATTTATAAACACCCTTAGGTATGCGCAACACTGTCTCTTTGTTAGGATTCTCTATGTAGAGAGGGGCCTGATCCTCTAAAGTTTCTTACCCTTCTCATTCAACTCTAGATTATCACAATTCCAATATATTGTCACAAATATACATCCTTTAGCTTTGAATGGCTAATCATGTTTACTAATCCTCGATATCCATCAGATGTAGTCACACTTGAAGTTCCCCCTTATGGGTTGAAGTTGGAAGAATGACCCTGCAATTTTTAATCTTGTGGAAAGGCATTCTTCAACATTGCTGGTTTCTACTGTTGATTCAACTTTATAAGATGTTGGGATTCTTCCATTCATGGGAACTGATGTGTAAGGTGATCATCCTCACAAATATTGCAAGGAAACTACACTTTCCTTTTTTCATCCTTGGTCCCTTCAACATTCTTATTGGTTTTTTTGTTATTTCCCCCACTACCCTTCTTACCCTTTCCTTTTTTCTTATCTATGGTTTGTTGAGGACCCTTTGAAGTTTTGATTTGCACAGAATGTACGTTTGAATACTGGGTGGCATGGGTGGTTGAGCCAGAGGCTAGACTATTTGTAGGTTGTTGGATAGCAAGTTTTTTCATCTGGCTAGTAGCCAGGTCTGCAGCTTTCATTTGAGTAGGACCCACTATGCCATACACAATTTGAAGGGAAAGTAATCTCTTCTATTAGCACCAAATAAAAAGGTTAATTACAACCTAACTTGATTTCGACACTGCTTCAGAGCCAACTTCTCGGGTTCTTCCATGAATCCTTCAATCATCAACTCAACCACAATACTCTTCCTTATATATCCAAAATAGGGATAAGGAGATACCCTATGGCTATATATATAAGAGGTACTGGAAAAGGAATTTCCAGATTGGGGAATGTCACTCAGAGGGTAATAAGAAAAGGGAAGCTTGCTAGATCTCAACAGCATAAGCTTGTACCAAAAGAATTCTCCATGCCTTAGCCCTAAATGGTGCTTTTGTATCTACCTCAAGAGGTTGGGGGAGATAGAATCCATTTTGTATGGGCATGGGGACGCTGGGAAATGAGCCCAATCAAAAAACCCACCCGAAAAATCAGAATTGTTTTATTTTTTCGATTTTTTGAGGGAATTTGTGGGTTGCAAACTGACAAGTTATAGATATATGTGATTTTCATCAAAGGAGCCCATGGATATGTGAAAAATACATGTTTTTTAGATGATTTTCATGAGGAAAGTTTGGGATTTTGTCTAGCAATCCAAGGGAAATTTTGGGAAAGTATTCACCTCGTGCATAATCAACTTCCTAAGAATATTTGTTCCCAATGTTTCCAAGATAGTCAGGAATATCAATAACATGCTAAAGAAAAATCATGAGGTGAAATGGATCTTGAAAGCCACAGACTACTTCACCAAGTGGGTGGAGGAAATCCCCATGAGTGCAGAAACTGACTCGATCGTCATCAATTTCCTATAGGAGAAAATTCTATTAAGGTTTGGATGCCCCAAAAATATTATAACTTATAATTCCTAAGATTCCAAATCTGCCAAGTTACTGCAGTTTTTCCAAGGGTACAACATAGAGCTCAGACATTCCACTGCATACTATCCATAGGGAAATGAATTGGATGAGTCAACCAACAAAAAGCTCATAAAGTTCATCTTGAAGATGATATCCTAGAACAAGAAAGATTGGTATTCCCACCTAAAGTATGAAGATTGGGTAGATAGGGTAAGCATCAAGAGGTCTCTTAGTACATCTCTATTTCAGCTGGTATATGGGTTGGAGGATATTTTTTCCATACAACTTAGTCTTCCTGTGATGAAACTATTGCAAGATGAAGAGGCAGATTCAAACGATATGGAGAGGAGAACCATCCAATTTATTTAAGTTCAATAGGTAAGGGATTAAGTGCAACTTATATCTCAAGATGATCAAGCAATAATGAAAGAAATATTTGACAAGAGACCCAAAGAGAGAAACTTTAGGATAGGAGATCTAGTCTTAAAATGAGATGCAAGAAGAGAAGCAAAAGGAAAGCATGGAAAATTATACAACCTCTATCTTGGACCTTTCTAGTTCATTGCAGTTCAAGATAAAAACACATATGATCTGGCACAACTGGATGGTGAAGTATTGGGGGCTCCCGTCAATGGGAATTTCCTCAAACATTTATTGTAGTACTAAATGCTACAGATTTTCCTCACTTTGTAATAAATAAATCTTTTTCCATTTCTATTATATGTTTTTAATTTTACTTCATTCACCATATTTCAAGCAAGTAAGAATCAGGGTTTCAAAATTTAATCTGTTGAGTAGTTTTTGTTTTACCTATCAATCAAGTGTTTTAGTTGCATAGAAAATAATTTGTTTGGATGCAGAATCCATAACCCAACTAGTGAAGGCACTCAATATATAGTTCTAAATAGACCATAGGGGTATGTTGTCCCATCTGGATTTGATGTTAGTATTAGTTTTGTTCCAGTCATTAGAAAGTCGAGTACTTCCCTCAGGCCCCTCTCAAGTTAAATGTACCACTTGTCAATGCCTATGGTAAGAGTATGATGGAACAAACGCAATCAAATCGAATCTTCATTAAGCAAGTTGGATGAACACCACAAGTGGAACGTCGTCATGTGGTCCAGTCGATCCTTGCGAATTTTCCCTTCAAACTTGGGTATGTTCATTGGGACTGCAGGCCATCTAGGATCATGACGAATGGGATCATTCATCAACTTGGATAAGTCTGGAAAATGTAGTGTTTCCAAAAATGGTAGTCGAGGCTGCATCATTGACTGATTGGAAGCCTGAAAAGAAGGTCCTGGGTTGTAATTGGCACCAGGTTGCTAGAAAGAGTTCATAGTTGAATGAGAGATTGGGATAAAACCTTGTGGCCCCTATTTTAACAAAGGAAATCCTCCCCCCATCTAGTTCCTAAGAGGAAAATTGGGGTTTCCCCCAGAGAACCCCCCATGGAAAGGAAAGAATCCTAGCATGGAAGTAAACTAATTAGGAAAGGGGTTTCCCCCTCGTGACATCCCTTGAGATTGATTCCATTGGCCTTGGATAGGGGTACTCCCCAATGGTTCCCCTAACAAAGACAAAGGTACTTACCAGGGGACAAATTGACCTAGGAAGGGGTTGCTCCCTACCAACATTGCAGACATGGTGAAAAGGTTACTCCCGAACCCATCGTAAAGTGTGAATGGGGTCAGTTTAGACGACATACTATCAGATTCAGATCCACTACCCATAGAGGCACCCCAAACCCATGCGGGGTTAGGGGTGGAATATTGGAAAGGTTTGCTTTCAACGAATGGGGTTGACAGAGGAATGTGTCCTCCGCCCCAAGAAATGACTTGGTAAGGAGATGGAATCCTCCTTGCACCAATATTCGAAGATTGGGATGTTGACTAAGAACTAACCAACATGTTAAGAACATCCATCAATGAAATTTCCTATGAAAAGGCGGTCATTGTTGATGAAAATGATGCAGCTACACTCAAAATTTGAGTGGGACCGACGACTAACAGATAAATTATGTTGGTTGACGCGATGATGGTGGATTGAATCACACCCATTGTTTGGTTCGACATACTGCCCGAAGGAAATATTCCTCAGTGATTATCGTCGAGGTGGGAGTTGGATGGGCTCCCGACCCTGGCACCGACAGAGTGTCGTCCATAGTAGCCTAGTGGGGAGGGATACTATCAATGAGGTCCAATGTGGGAGGTGGGACTTTTATGAATGGAAATGGAAAATACCCAGGTAACGAAGGATTAAAGTGTGGAACGAACTCCTTAGCTCCAAGATCCTCAAAAATTGCCTCCTTTGATTCTAATCACCACTCCACTATTTCAATGTGTGTCTAGTAGCATCTACATTCTCAATTAGGCTTTGCAATGTGTCTCCACATGGAAATTGTTAGGATATTTATATGCATAGGAGTTATCTAAGATCAAATCGATCTAGTGTGTCTTTAGGTAAAGTTTCTTTCTTTAGTATGCATTCATATGCATTTGTAGTTATGTAATCCGATGATCACGATACATTCTAGACATAAAGTGATTTGATGTTTCACATTTTCATTCATACTAATGACTATGTTAATCCATGGATTAACACATGATTGGTCCATGATATCTATTTAAAGAGAGCGAAAGGTCATTTGCGAGAAACTATTATGTAAAATATGTTTATTTTGCATTAATATATTGTCTCAAGTGATCACATTGGCTAGGGCCATGGAATGTTTCCCTCTTTGAGGGGTTTAACCATGTAAAAACTAGTCTATTGATCTCTGATATGTTTGTGTGAGAATCTACTTAAGGTATTTGACCTATGTGGCCAAGATACCTTGTTTTTTCAAACATGGTATTAGAGCTAGTATAAAGATCCACTCCCATTGTTGATCAAGATCTTGATCATCTATTTCTGCATGCATCAAAATATTTCTAGGTTCCACTATTTTTGTGAATTTTTGGGATTAGTAGGTTATTCCATTATGTCAAGAGTGTTGTTTTTAGTTGAAAAAACTTTTCATTTCACTCGAAAAGGATTTCATTTTCCCAAGATACAACCTTTTTTGTCATATCCAAAGGTATAAAGTTTCATTATGCCTTTAAACGTTTTTAGTACTTTGTTAATATTTCGATTTATTTGTGTGTATTCCTAATTTGGTACCCTTTATGGTTTTCATATGCTCTTTTTTGTGCACTTTTTGTGATCTAGAAAAATTAGAAACATTGTAGAAAGTTTTTTCTTTTTTTTTGTATGTTCTTTTCTCCGTGCTTTATGCGATATCGACAAATCATAAGCATAGAGAAAACCTTTATTTTTGGTGCAAGCTAACTGTTGGATGCATACCTAGTTAGGAGAAAAGGATATTTTTGGGAAGAGAAGCATGAAAGGAGGAAAGGAAAGATGGAAGGAAAAGCAACACGTGTAAGGGAAGCAGGCGAGGCACACATGCAAGGAAGACATAACAACGCTAGGGTTAGGGTTTTTGTAATGTATTGTAATGGCTGATGAGCCAAGAATATAAATAGGTAGTACTTAGAGGAAGAAGGGAGCCAAATGAGGAAGAGAGAGTTGTAATAACTTTACGATTCAGTAAGCTGGCGAGGTAGGGAATCTATGAGAGAATCGATCCCAAGGGTTAGATCACAGGCTGAGGATCCTGGTGTGATCTATTCAGCCTCACAGGGATTGATGAGCATGTTGAAGAGCGTAAGACCTAATATTGTAATCACGTGCGGTGTGACATATTACTAAATCATAATAAATATCTTGAGATCCAGATCTTTGTGGACATAGCCCAGGAGGGGGTGAACCATGATAACACCTGTGTTATGTGAATGAATGTATGTGTCTTTATTGCTGCTAAATGGTGAATGTTAGATGAATGAATTAACTAGTTAGATATGATATTCCACATGCATGAATAGAATGACTATTATAATCAGATGTTAGAATGAATAAATAAAGATTACAGATTACAAATGCATATCTCCACTCATTCCTAGGTTGCAAACATATGAGTATTGCATCCACCCATAGAGATATCTCGGGTGAGCCTACACAGTACACTCTGTGTGTTGCGTTTCCTTCTGGTCTTCTAGAGGGGCCAATAGTTTTAGATGGATTTTGTTGGGAAATTATTAAATATGAATCGGGTTCAATATATGATAGTAAGGTAGAATCATAATAACCCATAAATAATCCTAATTAAAAGAGTATATAGAGACATAAAATCCAAAAAATGGTTTCGTTGTCAGATGGTTGGAACAATATGGGATTGATTATATAAGATTTGTGGAAGATGCATCAAAATAATGACAAACTAGATGACAATACGTTGAGAGAATGAGAAGCTAAATGGGGATGTTGAGACTGTGGAATCCAACGAAGGCAGAGATAGAGAGCTGGTTGAAAAAAAAGGAGCTGGAGTGTGTGTAGAAAGATAACAAAAACCTGAAGTTGACACTGCACAAATATCTGGACAAGTACGTATTCAACGACTTGCATGAAGTATTTTTCTGTGATTTCTCGCATGTATTGTAGGAGTGGATAAAAAGGTTGAAAGAAAACCATCCCACAAATTGGATCTGACAACTAGAGTGGAATCCTGAAGATATCGCATAGTTACAATGAGTTGATAATAAGTTTACGTGGGCAATAGATTTATGGCTAGACAACATTTTTGCAGGATTTATCACAGAATTGGAGTAGATACAATGAAGTCTTACAGTGCGGAAGAACACGATTTCTTGAAGGGACCTTGAGGTAGGTACATTAGATCATTATATACTTCTATTAATATATTACTATATAACGAAGGTGTAATGACAATGGATTCAAACAACTAAACTTCCCTGCGCGCATGGGGGAAGGGGGGAAGCACTGACAGGAGAATGAGGAATGGAAGGAGAAAGGGATAAAGGAAATAAGGAGGAGGCATTGGACCCAATTATGATGGACAAAGACCAGATCAAGTGGATCATGGAAACAACTAGAAAAACACGCAGTGGAGTACCCTACCAATATAAGGTGAACACCAAGAAGAGAGTCGTATCCGCGAGGGAGGGATTGGCAAGTGACGAAGAAGAGGTAGAGGATATCTGGGATATGGATCATATTGAGGAAATCCTGCACACGACATATGAGAGGAATACGAGAGGTACAAGAGTAGGAATAGAAGGCAACACTCCAATCCATATCAGTGTCATCTCAGAACCCATAAACCCATGTGCGACTAATACACCAAGAATAACACCACCATTTAGACAACAGGATTTCGGGAGAAGGAAGACAACAGGAAGTACATATACATAAGGAACAACAACTGGGGGAGCTAGTTCAGGAAGCATCAATAAAGTATCTACACTGCGTGGAGGTAGTAGCTCAAGATTCAGGATGGCAGGACATGATCCCACCATCAGGTTACCAAAATTCAAAGGAGAGGTGTCAGAGGACCCTGAGAAGAACTTGTTCATTTGTGAAAATATTTGGGAAGAAAAACAGATCATAGATGAGGACACTAAACTTGCGCATTTAGCTATCATGCTAAGAGATCACGCTCTAGATTGGTACACAAGTTTAGATGCAAACAATCTACTAGGAACAACTAGAAGGATTGGAGATATCAAAAAGTTGTTGATAAATGAATTCTAGAAGCCTAGTTCATAGGATAAATACATGAATGAGATGATAGAGATTAGAAAGAAACCATAAGAATATGTATGGGATATTTACCAGAGATTCAAATGATTGAAGGGAAAGATAAAGTACGTCATGACATACATGCAGCATAAGAATTTGTTCATCAATTCAATGCTACCACACTTGAAATACCCTTTGCGACAATAGAAGTTTCAGACACAGGAAGAGGCTCTACAGGCATCCCTACAACTAGAAGAGAACCAACATCAGAATACAGATCCAACCATAGAGGATTTGAAGGAGGATCTGAAGAAATTAACATTCCATCTAAACCAGAACAAAGGTAAGGACAAAGGAGAAGTTGTTTGGTGTACCACATGTAGGACAAAAGGACACCATAAGAACAAATGTCTAACATTCGTGCAGTACATGGCAGCATGAATTCCAAAATCATTGCCAATAGGAGGACTATGGTGTGAGATCTGTAAGAAACAGGGGCATGATCCATACCACTGTCTAATGATGCAGAAGTAATAGACAATACCTAAGAGTTCATATTGAAAATTTCTCAAGTAGGCCATGATGAAAAATATTGTAGGACCATGGACCTCATGAGGGAAATAACATTAGATGCTTACAGGGTGCAGGTAGAAATGATGATCGGGGAAGCTGCGCCATATTTTAAATAAGTACCAGCCTCATATAACACTATGTAGCAGCAGTATAACACTGTGCAACAACAATATAATACGACACAACTGCAGTACAATATCGCGTAGCCACACTATAATCCCATGCAGTATAACCAGGTGCCTCAGTACAATGCACCATGAGGGGATCGAGCTGGCTACATATGTGGAGGAAGAGGAAGATGAGGCTTTGGAAGAGGAATATGAGGCTTTGGAAGAGGAAGAGGACCAATGGTATGCCAAAATTGTTAACAACCAGGACACTATGCAAGAGAATGTCCACTTCCACCTGCGACGTGTATGTATTGTCGTGCATCATATCATGACACAAAAGAATTGCCTACACTATTGTGGAAGATCCATGAAAAAATAAATCATAACAATTAGAATGTTCAGTGGATTTCGGTGGAAACAAGGGATGAAGGAAGAAACATCAACATAGTTACACGGGGAGGAGCTAAGACAAGAAACAACGCAGTAAGACAAGAGCCAACACAACACCAATGGGTGAAGAAGAATGTCGAGCCAAAAATGTTGTTTGATGCATAGAATGAAAAAGGATATATTCAAGAAGGCCATACAAGGATTCATGAAGCCATAAATTGCATCGGCATCAAATGCGCATAATAATAAGGAAGTACCAACATACGAGATGCCTCCATCACTGGACCACACCAAAGAAGCACAACCCCTGGGACAAGTAAGTATGATTAAGGGATTTTTACAATCCTATGTTAAACTACTAAATGATCCATACTCTATTCAAGTATTAAAAAATATGCTAGAAATATGTAGCATAGAGGTAGAAGGAAATCTAGAATAGAAAATAGTTAATCATCTGCATAAGGAGGAGAACAACCAGATAATTTAGACTGAACGCTAACATTGGAGATTTCAACATGAGAGATATTATTCTAGATTTAGGATCCAAAGTAAATGTGCTACCCAAGAAGACATGACAATGTATGGGAGAACCCACATTAGGATATTCACATGTTTAGCTGAAACTAGAAAATTAACATAGAGTTCTACCAATTGGAAGACTAAAAGGAGTGATAGTAGGTCTAGATGGAGTGCGTACTAAATCCAATTTTGAAGTAATAGAGATAGTGGATGGCACAACACCTTATCTGGAATTTCTTGGCTTGGATTGGGCATTTGAAAATAATTCCATAATCAACTTAAAGACAAGGAAGATGGCATTCGAGTAAGGAGAATACAGATTCGTTGCGCTATTGGACCCATTTGAAGGGGAAAGTTTTGTAGAACCTACTTGCTTATACCTATAGGAAATTAAGAAGTTGTATAGAAAAACCACACGATAAGAATATTATGTGAACCCAACTACAGATGGGGTACTCAGTTGGAGAAGCATCACCTCATGTGCGTCAAACTCAGATATGGGCTTAGAGAATTGGTAGCAAAGGTTACATGAAGTCTCCACAAGAATATGCGCAAGAATATATCGCGCAGTAAGATGGGTAGGTATGAAGATAAGGGAACCTCAAAACTTCCATGGAGTGAATGAATTAGAAGAGTTATTAACATGATACAAAGATGAAGTGTTAGAAAATTAGAGGTTATTATCCCTGCATATAGCACTCAAGGAAACACCTGCAAGATGGTGGGGTGTGCAAAAAGAAATAGTCAAAGATTGGTACCAATGTAAGTGGTTACTGTGCATCAGGTTTGGCGTAGAATAGGGAAGAAACCAACTGCAGAAATATGAAAGACAAGGGGCACTAGAAGAACACTTGGAAAAGTGAAGAACGTTATGGAGGATGACACCACCGAAGGAATGACCTCATCAATTTGTTCACACATTAGAATGGATTCCAACAAACTGGTATACAGACCAAGAATTGCGCAGAGGAACTACAAACTGGAAAGTATTATAGAAGAAGTTTACAGTCACTTTCTCATTTGAGCATGAGAACCTCAACATAGAATAAACACTTAAACACATCATAGGGGTGATATTCATTAAAAAACTGGAAGTTGAACTCATGAAAGAACAACAACAAAAAAACATACAGACAGTAAAAGAACTACTGTCATGTTACCATGTGCAGGAAGAAGCACCAAATGAAGATGACCCATGAAACATTCAGATCGCAAAAGTTGAAGGAGAAAGAGAAGTGGAAGGTCCACCTCTAGAATTGAAAGTATTTGTTGTACTGATCAAGATAAAGAAATTCAACATTGAGACTCTTGAGAATCCAAAAATGGCCAACATTGGAGACTATTGGGATGAGAAAACAGTGGAAATCATAACATAGTTACTACACAAGTACAATGACATGTTCCTGACAATGTTCATAGAAAGGAAAGGAATAGCAGGAGACCTAGGTGAAATTAATATACCTCTTAGATCTGAGGCAAGACCGATCAGGCAGAGACCATATAGACTAAACCTTATATATAAGTAGAAAGTCAAAGATGAAATTGATAGGATGTTGGAGGCTGGAATCATAGAACCTGTAGAGGAATCTGAATGGTAAGCCATATGGTAGTTTAGGATAAAAACCAGGGAGGGATAAGAATATGTGTCGACCTGAGGAAGCTGAATGATGCATTCCTACATGACTCGTTCCCTACTCCTTTCACAGATGAGGCATTGGAGAACGTAGGAGGACATGAAGCTTATTCATTCACTGATGGATTCTTAGGATACCATCAGATCAAGATATCTCCAGAAGATAGAAACAAGACCACTTTTGCCACCGAATGGGGATCCTACCAGTACATAGTCATGTCTTTTGGACTGAAGAATGCATGAGAAATATTTTCCAGAGTAGTCATAGATGCATTCAAAGAATTCATCCAACAGTTTCTAGAGGTATATCTATATGATTGGACAGTCTATAGTCCATTGAAATACCATGTATAGGTGTTGAGGCAGATGTTATAAATATGCAGGTAGTGTCATATATCGTTAAACATCAAGAAGTGCATCTCCGGAACACCCTTTGGGATACTATTGGGCCATATAGTATGCAAACAAGGATTGTTAGTAGATCCTGCCAAGATTACAGTAATTGTTAATCTACCACCACCAAAATTAGTACGTCAGTTAAGAGCAACATTGGGACACATGGGATAATACAAGAAATTTATAAAAGGATATGCATAGATCATTGCACCAATGGAGAAATTGTTAAGAGAAGACAGTAAGTTTCAATGGAATGAGGACTATCAACGAGGATTGGACACCCTGGAAGAGAAGTTGGTAACCAAACCAATACTAGTATTCCCACACTGGGAAAATACATTCCACATGCATGTAGATGCATCATTCATATAACTTGGAGCTATTCTAGCGCAACTAGGATTAGGAAAATTGGACCATCCTATAACATTTGCTAGCAGAAAACATTCAGAATCAGAGAAAAATTACAATACCACAGAGAGAGAAGGATTAGATATGGTCTATGCACTTCATAAGTTCATACACTACTTATTGGGAAAACATTTCAAGATGTTTACAAACCATTCATCTCTCAAATACCTCGTCAACAAGCTAGTGTTGGGGGGGATAATTTGTAGATGGTTATTGTTGTTCCAAGAATTTGACTTCGAAGTGATAGTCCAGCTAGGGAATTTGAACGCAGGACTTGATTACCTATCGAGGATCACTAATGGAGAGGAACCTACGAATTTAGAGGACAACTTTCCCGACGCATAGTTATTTTCAGTCCAAGTAGTCAATGAATACTTCACAGACATCATTCAATACTTGAGTATAGGGACTACGCCAAAAGAATTCAACACTGTGCAGAAGAAAAATATGGTAGTCAAGGTTGTAGACTATCAATTGATCACAAGACACTTATACAAGATGGGTGTTGAAAACATCTTGAGAAGATGTCTACTAGAACATGAAAGACCTAGGATTTTAGTAGAAGCCCACGAGGGAATAGCAGGAGGACATTATGTAGGCAATGCTACCGCACAGAAGGTATTGTGTGCAGGAATATGGTGGTCGATTGTTCACAAAGACTCAAAGGACTACTTCCAGAGATGTGATGTATATCAGAGGGTTGGTAAACCGAATAGATGGGACGAGATGCCCCTGAGACCACAAGTAGCCTTGTAGGTATTCAACAAATGGGAAATAGATTTTGTGGGATCAATTAACCCACCAACAAAGAGATCAAGAGTGAGGCACATTATTACTGTGACAGAGTGCTTAACAAGATGGGCAGAAGAAACACCAGTTAAATATTGTCGCGTAGAGACAACAACACACTTCTTGTTTGAGAAAGTGATCACTAGATTTGGATTCCCAAGGATTTTGATGAGTGACCAAGGAACTCATTTCATTAACATAACTATTAAGGCGATGACTGAGGAGTTTGAAGTTTATCATCAAAAGAGCACACCATATCATCCTCAAGCAAATGGAACAAGGTCCTCGAGAATGCACTGATAAATATCTACAATGTCAATAGGGATGATTGGGACTTGAAGATACCAACAATACTGTGGGAATACATGACCAGATGCAAAAAATTGACAAGGCAGACACCATTCAGATTGGTGTATGGACAAGAAGCAATGGTGCCATTAGAGTTTCTGGTACCTAGTCTATGTGTAGCAACAATTACCAATATGACAAAGCGAGGCGCAGTACAAGAAAGGTTAAGTCAGCTTATGATCATGTAGGAATATAGGATTCTAGAAGGGTTTCACCAAGAGGTACATAAAGCAAGGGAAAAAGTTTGGCATAATAGACACATCAAGAGGAAAAATTTTAAGGAGGGAGACCTAGTCTTGGTGTACAATAATAAATCTCTTCAACACCTAGGAAAACTCAGAATGCACTGGTTTGGACTATATGAAGTAAATATTGTCACAGATGGGGGAGTTGTAGATTTGAAGGAATTGGGAGGAATAGAACTCAGAGGAATGATCAACGAGAGTTGACTGAAGTTGTATAGGGACAGTCGACCTCCTAGCACATAAAAAAAAACAAAGGACTTCACGTAGCAATAGAGGGGTTACTGCGCGAGACCTCAAAAGGTAGAAACCAGTGAAAGAAGACGTAGCATGATGGAAAGAAAACGTCCACGTGCACCGACCAAACAACATAACACATACTCAAAAACACTAGAGCGTTGGACAAAGGAACAACAATCAAGAAAAGGTGAAAAATGTGGAAATGGAGGGTACAGAAAATAGGCGCCAACTAACGACATCTATCAAAATTGAATGTCAATAAATATTGATGGGAAATCACATTAATTGCACCAACTAGAGACGTCAAGAGAATTCAATGGAAGGTAAGAGGCAAGCACTAGTTCATTCAAAACAAAACTTGGGTAACATCTCTGAGAAGTTTCACACGATTCCTATATAAGGCAAGCACGCAGGTATCAGAAGGGTTATTGTGAAAGTGATAAATGCACAAAGCGACAAGGTATACCGAGTAGAGAGTGAGTTTTCAATAGTTACAAAATGAACTAAGCTCGGTGGAGACCATTTTTTCCACCATGGAACCACCCATGCTAGGATCATTGAGTCATGCCTACAAACGACCTCAAAGAAACCTTAGAGCACCTCAACAGTCACAAGGAAGTGAAAAGGAACCACCATGAACTATGAAATTTGTCACCTTGGATGAAATCCCATCGCCCAATATGAAACCAGGGAGCCCACACCAATGGTGGAAAAAACCCAACAAACAACAACAATGAGCATGGATATTGATATGCCAGAAGTGGGACAAAGCCAACAGGCCAAGGATGTAGGAAATACTTCACGCTATGAAAACCCTGAAGAATCCCTGAGGGTTAATGGGATAGTCCCGAACTAGACAGAAGGGGTTGCACCAGAAAGGTCACATACAACAATGTTGGAGTAGCCACAGGAGTGCATAGTAGAATATTGCATCGGTTAGACAGAGGTGTATACAAAGGAAAAAAAATGGAGGTTGGAACCTTGATTCAATCACCACAATAGAAGGGCAAGAAACTAGTAGCCAAATCACTATGCAGGCAGGCTGCAACAACCATATTCTTACCGCGCATTCTGGAAGGGGTGCGTATCGCGGGTAACCTGTCAGGTTACATTGAAAAAATATGGTACTCGAATCATGATGTGACCAGCATGGGAAAGTTTTCATAGTTTTAAAAGCAAGTTTATCTGGATACCATTGGTATAGGACCCTTCGGAAAACCAATTGTCCAACCGAAGCAGTCGGAAAATGGACTGGCCAACACCGGGATTCTAAGCCTGTTGGAGATCCCACACTTTGGAAGGGTCCATGACGTAAAAAAATGCGCCAAAAAAATGATGGTAGTTACCCATGAAGGATACCTATGGGTGGAAGATCCTATCTTGATAGACATAGAGCTCATTACATATATCATAGTTCTTCCATCTCGGGGGGAGACACCTGCGTAGTTCCTTAATGACAAAACAAAGGAGAAGTCATTGGATGAGGAAATTAAGAATACGTATGGAATAGAAAGAGGGTCATGCAGAATCATTATTAAGCACATCAGTGACACAACAACAAGTTTGGCTACCAAACTCATGGCGTGCAAGTTGTTCAGGAAGTGTTGCAAGGAGGAAGTCCTTGTCGGGGTTTTCACAGCTATAGCACAGTGTGCAGAGGGAACTATACTTAGCTGGGGCCTATACTTGTTAAATTTGTTCCTTGAAGACTGCAAGGATGCACAAAACCTGGGGATAGAGTTCCACTACTCTTGGCTACTCATCCTGATCGCCTTGGTCGGATGCAGGGAGACTAAATATACATACTTTTGCAAGTGATCCACTCGCTTCCACACAACATGATACCTATCATTAGGGAGAACTTCAAACCCCAAAAACAAAAGTGCAAATGAAGGCATGTTTGCAAGTTATTACAACGACCTATAGGAAAGCATTGCCAACACTTGGCGGGTTACGCCAGAAGTGGTCATGCAATATCAAGGCATAGCCAACTTTAAAGCAACCAAGAATGAAGTATGGATACAAGCATGAAAGTATCTTGAGAATGAATGGATACAAATGTGATACTTCGTCAAGGAAGAAGATGTAGAGATAACCATCAAGGATTGGCAAGATTACTAGAGAGTTCCAGTCCTGAATCAAGAAATGTCCACAGATAAGGAGGTGGATGTAGGGAAATAAAAGACACCGGCAAGAGATAAAAAAATGCCCAAGAATCCAAAGCTAGTTCAAAATATGGAACAACAGAAGAAAGGGGGTGCTTCAAAGAAAGGTACCCAAGCGACGAAGAAGAAAAACACCCAGGCGCCGCAGGAACAAGAAAATGAGACTGATACAGCACATGGGACCACATCAAGTGATACTCAACAGGAGCAAGGCCAAACCAATAGGTCAATCATACAAACTTGGGGTGCATGCAAGAAATATAAGGTGCACAAGATGCCTATGTAATATACAATCATTGAGGACGACATAGACCTCATAGCCAAAATGGTCCAGGACCGAACAATGGAGGATTTTGAAGAGACCCAACGCCAAAGGCACAAAATTCAAGAAGAGTTGGTCGACATGAGGCAACTCCTAGAGCATATCAGAGAAATGTAGAGGGTGGGCATAGGAATAGATTCAGTCCCCGTAGCATCACAAGCAAGATCCAAGGCTATGTTAAGAGAGCAGGATATGATCCATACGGTAGCATAGGCGAGTGTTAAGAACCAAACATCAATATAGCATAGAAAAACCTCAGGAAAAGTACTCAACGCCTTGAAAAAGAGATCATTTCAGATAATAATCCTCTTCGAGGGGGCAACCTCATTTTACCCCACTTAAATGTTCAAGTACAAGATTATTCAAAATGAAAATGTCTCCTTGGTATATATAGGAGACTAGGAGTTATAATTACAACTAATGGCCTAAAGCCGACATAAATAAAATGACATTACTAATATAATATGCCCCAATTAAGGGGTAATGAGCCAATATTAGGGCTTAACATGCCCCTCCCCTTGAGACAAGTGTTGTCCACAATGCTTGAGT